>JWZX01003387.1:0-48998 GCA_001275005.1 Chrysochromulina tobinii
GGGGCCCGGGCGGGCGGCCGGCCGCGCCCCGCGGGCCCGGCGCGGTTTGGCGCGGTCCGCGGAGGCCGGTCGGGGGGGCGACCCGATTTCGAAGCTATAAGTATATAACGATATCCGGCGATACCGCAAAAATTGCTGGAATCGCGCGCGTGTGGACGTCCGCGATCCGCGCACCGGGAGCGAGCGCTCGAGACAGGAGCCTGGAGAGCACGTGACGGGTGGTCCGCGACCCGCCGTCGCTGCGTCGTGTTCGAACCGCGCAAGCGGGCGGCGGGGCGATTGACAGATCCGACACGGGGCGAGACGCGCGACGGGAGCGATCTTACAGACCCAAGCAGATGCGCGGAAGTGCCCACGTATCGGTACATCGCGCCCCGCGTGTTGATGCTCGCGGGAACGGTGTCGGCGACCCGGGACTATGAATACGAGTACGCCCTCTAGGGCGCCAACTTCTTTTGCTTCTTGCTGGGCGCTGTCTCTCCCTCAGCGCTCTTGACGGCTGCTTTGGGGTCGTCGAGGCGGCGCATTGCGTCGTCGAGGAGATCGGCTGTTTCTCCTAAAGATCCGACGAGCACAGCCGCAGCAAACGGGCGTACAGCGCCCGCCGCACCTTGCAGTCCCTCGAACAGAAGCCGCAGCTGCGTGATCTCGTCATCACCGAGAAGCGCGCGTACCGACGGCTTGCCGAGAACATCGACCCACAGAGCTGCCAGAGCGCCCACGGGAGGCAGGGCTTCCACAACAGCCAACTTGGTCTCTTCGAGAGTCGCCGGTGCGTCGTCGTCGGCCTCCTCTTCAGTAGCAACGGCGGCGGCGTTGCCGCCGCTCACAGCCTGCTGTCGCGCATCCACGAGTTCCTCGAGTGCACCAAGACACCTTTGCGACGCGGCCACGAGCAGTGATAGAGCATTGCCAGCAACGCCAGCGCCCAGGAAAAAATTGATCGCCGAGGCGAATGCCTCCGGGTCCATGGAGGTGAGGCGCGCGTTTGCTGCCTCGTCGGTGAGCGGTGCCGTGGCCTGCTCGAAGATGCGGTCGTAGAAGAAGTCGGGTTCGTGCTGCACGGCACGGAGCAGAATAGCATCCTTTTGCTGGTCCGAGAGCACTGCGAGCAGCGGTGCAAGTTCTATCTGCTCAGACTCGACCGGAATTGATGAGCCAGCTGGCCGCTTTTCTCGAGTGGCTGGAGCCGCTGCTGCCGCTGGCGCCGGCGGCGACGGAGCTGCTGACGCCTGATGAATGGCAGCGCAGTGCTTCGCAAGGGTTGCTGAGTTGGAGAAGTGGATCGAGCAAATCGCGCAGAACGTGTCGTCGTCCATTTCGCAATGTTGGTCACGATGCGGTTCTTCCCGGGCTCTTCACGCCAAACTTTCTCTCGCTCACCTCTGCAAGCAACACTCTCACTCACTCACTCATACTCACACTCACTCACTCACATGTATGAGACACGTGTACTGCGTGTACTGCGTGTACTGCGTGTACTGCGAGTGTAGAGCGAATCGGACCAACTCACACTCGTGAACGAAACCGGCCCGGCGGTTCACCGCTCGTGACCAGTCAACTGAGACTCCTAGCACTGTGAATATGACTGAGTGCGCAAAGAAGGCAAGGCAGTCATGGCATGGCATGGCGGCCCCGCAGATATGCCTTCGGACGGGGACAGGCGTGACCTCTGCACCATCTTCAGAGTTCTTCACCAGAGCACGGAAACTGGCCGCTATAAAACAGCCCCGCGGGGCTAGCCATACCTCGAGACCTCGAGACCATATCCACACGTCCACAACGTTCACGTCGTGCTCGTGCCCAACATATTGGCGAGCTTCTCCATGAAGAAGAACTGCAGTGTGCCGTACGGAAGGATTCGCATGTACTGTGGCAGCCAGCCATTCCACAACACCAGCGGGCCGCGGGCTGAGACGGCGTCCACGGCGATACGCGCCATGCCACGCGAGCCATCGCCAAGCATGACCTGCGTGCGAATAAAGTCCACGGGCGCGGTAAAGAAGACCGTGTTAGCGGCGGTGAGGAATGCGGCACCGATTGTGTTGGCCGTCGAGCCCCTCCTCTGGCCGAGCTGTGTCTCAATCACCTCCTTGGCGGTGTCGTACGAGGCCATCTTGACGGCTCCGAGCGTGACCGCGCGTGCCACCGTCGTGGATGCTCCGCGCCAGAAGGCCCCCACGCCACCCATCGCAAAAATGTCCCTGGTGTGCGCCATCGTCGAGCGCGGCGGGTTGGTTTGATCGTTCTGCATGCGCGTCTTGAGCAGGTCCGTCGGGTTGGCGATGAAGGATGCGATGCCACCGGCGAGCCCGCCGGCAAACATCATCTTCCAAAGTGGTGTGTCGCGGGGGGAGCCACAGCCGATTGTGACCTTAATTGGCTTGTACAGGCCGAAACGTAACGTCGAGTACGAGAGCTCACGCAGCGCCGACGGATACATGCCCTTCCACAGGGCGTGCACGCCTTCTTCAACCATGATGATCCGGAAGCAGTTGCTAATGGAGCCACCGTACTTGCACGGCATCTTGCCGACGCTGCCAGCCTGCAGCCTTACCTTGACCGTCTCGATAGGCTGCACGACCGTCTGCGCGACGACGCCGGCCAGCCCGCCCGGCAGGAGCTGCGCCGCAAGGGGCGAGGTGGCCGCGAGGTTGATGATTGGCGCCTTCGTCTCTGTCGGATTGCTGGCCTGCACTCCGCTGCGTGGCGTCTTGATGCCAAGCTTGCCGAACAGGTCGGCCGCCATTGCAGCCGTGTCGTCGGTGAACGAGACCGACTCGTCGAGTGACCGAAGGAGATCCTCGGGATCGAGGAGTGCGAATGCCGAACGCCACTCCTCGAAAGAAATTGTGCCGCTTCCGTCAGTATCGACGTTGCGAAGCAACTCGTCGATTCGTGAGGCCTCACACTTCATGTGCATGCGGTCCAGTAGGAGCTTGAGCTCATCCTTGGTGATCTCGCCGCTGCCATCTACATCGATGGCATCGAACGCCGTGCGCAAGCTGTACTCGTGAGCGTCTACATACGCCGAGAACTCGCTGTACTGGATGATGCCATCACCGTCCAGATCAACACGAGCAAAGATGTCTTCCATTCGGCTTGGCGGCACATGCAGCTTGTCCAGCACCCCGCGAAGGTCGGCCTTGCTCAGTCCGTCCTTGCCTTCCTTGACGTATTCATCGAAGAGCGAGCGCTTCCAGCGCTCCTGCGCTTCAAGCGCTGCAGGGCTGAGCACGCTTTTGGTCCGGACGATGGCGGGCATGCCAACTCCATCTATCGGCCTCCCTCCGCGGTCGATGCAGAACCCGGCCGGCGATTCATTTACCGGTACCGGTGCCACCCCCACGAGCATTCACAGCCAGAGCGAGATGCTGCGAAGGACCGATTCCTTCTTGACGTACACACTGGGGGAAACGTTCCACAGTTTGCCATCACGGCTAGACAAAAAATTCATGACCAAACAGTCGACCATACTTGCATTGGATTCATGACCGAAAAAAGGGGTTTTCAGGTGTGCATGTACGACGTGGGCTCGACTCTCGCTGCAACGGGTCTGAACAGATCTATGCGGACTCAACCCCACTGTGCAATCAGTTTCGAGTCTCGTCAAAGCGGCAGTCGCAGTGGGACGCGACAGGCTGTCGGCTTTCCTACTCGGCGACTAGCAATTGCTATGCGCGGTGCGACTCTCACCACCCGAGTGCGCACCTCACGCGTGCCGTCGCCGCGAGCGCTCGCCGATCCGGCGCATTGGCAGCGCACGCTACTCTCGAGCGTGCTGGCTGCCACGCTTACTTGGAGCAGCGGCCCTCTCACAGCGCATGCTTCTGACCTGGGCATGGCTATCTCGGAATTGCAGAAGCAGGAGCAGACGGTGGCGGACCTCTTCTCGCGCGCCAGGCCCTCCGTGGTCTTCATCACTACTTTCGTCCAAAAGACGGATCGTATGTCAATGAGTGCAACAGAGGTGTCGGCGGGCACGGGGTCAGGCTTCGTGTGGGATGATGCTGGTCACATTGTGACCAACTATCACGTCATCCGGTCCGCCGAGGCTGCCAAGGTGGTCCTAACGGACGAAAATGGTCTGCAGAAGCGATTCGACGCCAGGCTCGTCGGGTATAATCCGGACAAGGACGTGGCCGTCCTCAAAATCGATGCAGGTCTCAGTAGGCCGCCGCCAATCTCCTTAGGCTCATCGAGCAGTCTGCGCGTCGGTCAGACGACGCTTGCGATCGGCAATCCTTTTGGGCTCGACCACACGCTGACCATGGGTGTCGTCTCGGGGCTCGGGCGCGAAGTGCAGTCGCCATCCGGACGGCCGATCACCAACGTCATCCAGACGGACGCCGCCATCAACCCGGGCAACTCTGGCGGTGCTCTGCTTGACTCGTCGGGTCGGCTGATCGGGATGAACACGGCCATCTACTCGCCCTCGGGTGCCTCTGCTGGCATCGGTTTCGGTGGGTGCTCTGCCGCCGGCGTGGCCTGTGGACTGGAGCGGTGTTGCGAGCGCGCCCGCGCGGACGTCTCATACCCCGTCTCATACCCCTCACCCCTTCCCACGCGCCCACCTTGCCCTGGCTCCGCAGCCATCCCAGTTGACACTCTCAAGTACCAGGTGAACACGATCATTAAGGACGGCAAGGTGACGCGGCCGGCGATCGGCATCTCGTACATGAGCTATGGCCAGGCGCGCGCGCTCGGTGTCGATCGAGGCGTGCTGGTTCTCGATGTACCCGAGCAGTCAAGCGCAGACAAGGCGGGCCTGCGGGGCTCCTACCGGTCGAGATCAGGCGAGATCGTCATCGGGGACGTGATTACCGCAGTCAACAGCGACGTGGTCCGTGGCGCCGCCCACCTCAGTCCCCACTACCTCGGTCTAGGACCTCTGCTCCCCATCAGTATCTCACAGCGCAAGCGCGCCCCTCGAGGGCTGTCCCCTCCGTCGTCTGTCCCCCGCGATCGCAGGTTGATGATGACATCGAGCTCTTCCGTGCGATAGACAAGTTCAAGCCAGGCGACCGCGTGACGCTGACAGTCTCGCGTTTCGACGAGGACGACAATGAGCAGGAGCTCCGTATCCCAATCACCTTGCAGGCAATGGACACCGCGTAGCCCCTCCTGAGCCCAACTGGCAACCAGCATGCTCTTAGGCAATAGGACATCACGCTCGCGGCTCGCGCTTGCGGGTGCGCGCAGGAGTACGTCGACGCCCCCGACGGCTTAGTCCCGTTGACCATGAACTACGGGGTGAAGTTATAGAACAGAATTCCCGACGAAAGCAGGAAAGGGATCGGGCGGATCGGGCGCGCACGGAGCGAGCATCACCATGATGCGGGCGACCCGGCGCCCGGGACAGGTGAGCGGGCCTGCGTTTCCAGACCGGAATTACTCAACGTGTAGTTAGCAACGGCTATAAACCAGATTTTAGTCTGGCGATCTGGCGTGTCCGATCCCGTGATGCGGCATCCGGGATCTCGCACAGCAAGATCTCACATCGCACATGTGACATGCGATGCGGTGTATGTGTGTGGTCGAGGTCCTACATGTAACGTCAGGCAGATGGGCCTCTCTCGCAACGATGCGCCCGCGCAGCTGTCCGCGCCGAGTACGCGCCGGTGGCAGTGGCAGTCCTCAAGTTTCTTTCTTCACGTTGGCCAATGGCTGAAACGGCGCCCATTGCAGCGCAGAACCTGTGGCTGCGGCAGGCGCTGTAGGTCCCGATGGGGCAGCGGCGGAAGCGGCGAGTGCGGCTGGGGGCGCGGGCACCGACACGGCAGCGGGCTGGTCGACGAACGTCGCGGCGGCCTTGGCGGCAGAACCCGCGTTCGTCGCCTTTGGTATTGGTGCCAATGGCTGCCCCACGCCTGGCCTTGGTGCGGCAGCCGCGGGGGTATTTAGCTGGAAGGCTGCATTCAGCGGCATCGGGATGAGCTGCAGCCGCTTGCCTTGGGCCGCGGCGGCGGCCATCGCCGCCGCTATCTGTGCGCCATCCATAGCAGGCCTTCCATCTGGTCCCAGAAGGACTTGAAAGGGTAACGCGCCTTCAGCTAATGTTATTCCGGCTGCTAACGAGCCGGCCGCGCCCATCCCAAGCCCACCTGGAGCGGGCGCGGACGCTGTGACGGCCTTCTTTGGTTGCGACGCCTTCTTCTTGGCAGCGGCGGGCGCGACGGTAGCGGCGGCAGCGGTTGAGGAGGAGGCACCGGCGGCACCGGAAGCGGCAGTGGTCGTACCGGTACCGCCGCTGCAGCTACCGTCGCCCGCGGCGTCGGCAGGTGCCGACGCGGCCGCAGCCGCAGCAGCAGCCTCCCGATCCTGCTTGCGCCGCTTGCGCTGGTTACGGTCTGGCATACTCTGTTCGAGGGACGAGATATCATGAATGGAGACGCGCTTCCCGGGCTTCTCCTTGCCACCCCCCTCCTGCCGAATGAAGTACTTTTGCGCATGCGAGGCGACCTGCGCGGGCGTGCGCGTGAGTACGCACTGGCGAGAGATGGACCGCCAGTCGCCCTTGCCAAACTTATCGAGGCCCTGAAGGAAAAGTTTGTGCTCCTCTTCACTCCACGCCACGCCTCGGTCGCGCACTTTCTTCTTGCGCCCGTCGCCATCGCCGTCGCCGTCGCCCTCCGCGTCGGCATCGGCGCCGTCGGCGGCATCCGCGCCGCGGTGGCCCCAGTCCTTGCCCGTCGAGTCCCCGCTGCTGCTGCCCCCGTGGTCATCAAGCTGCGCCGCGAATTGCGTCAACTCCGCGCACGCAGCGATGTGCTCCGCGCATGCGGCAATCTGCTCGTCGTTCACACCACCCACAATCGCGCTGAGATGCGACGCATCTAGGACGCCTAGATGAGCAAGCTCCGCCTGCGCGTGTCGATGTTGCAGGTGCATTAGCCGGCCGAACGCTTGAGGCACGCATCATTTCAATCCGCGGTGAGGGGAGCGGCACGCACCAACTCCGGATCGGCCGCGATTTGCTCGGCCTGTCTTTCACCAAACCTTACTGTGTCTTCCAAATTGCGAGTGCCCACCTGCTTGGTGAGCCAATGCCAATCGTCCTCCTCGATGACAAACTGCTGGTCCTCTGCCCCACTGGTTGCGTCGGTGTCAAAGTCAGCACCGAGTTGATCAAGCGCCTCGATAAACTGTGCCGCCTCTTCGGGTTTGAAGCCGAGGGTGGGGTCGTCTTCCATGTCGATTCACCCCAAACGCCTCGCTAGGATAGCGCGCGCAGGCGCTGCTACTTCGGATTGTTCTTGAGCGTGGGTACTGAGCGGTCGGCTCGCTGTACGCGGGGTAGAAGTCCCTTTGGGGTCAACTGTTCACCAATCCGCGTTCACGGGAATCCCATCAGTCAGACAGACAGTTACAGTATGTCGCGGTCCCCCCGCGCTCACCACGTGTCACGAAAAACCATCGCGGATCTCCTCAGACATCCGCTGTCTCTAAGAATATCGGTTCCTCCTTTTCGGCCTTCTTGCGCTTCGGTTCTACCTTCTGCTCCTCCTTGGACCTCTCCGCCCTGGGCGACTGCCATGGCGACTGCGCTGGTGTGCAAGCCTGCGACGCGGAGGGCGAACGATACGGCGCGAATAGCAGCGAGACGGCGTGCAGCGACGGCGACGGGCGCCGCTGCTGCGCGGGCTGCTGCTCGGGTTGCTCCTCACGAGCGCCATCGTCCTCACTCTTCGGCGACCGACCTTTCGGTATGAGTGGACCTGGCCGCGCCGCACCGCCGCCGCCGCTAAGCCGTGGTGACGATGGACTCTTCGAGCCGCTGAACACGACGCTCGAGCCGATGGCACCGCCAAAGCTGGCGCTCCGCTGGCGCGGTGACGACGGCGCCGAACCACGCTGCGAGGCAGCGCCGCTCGCCGTTGATGGCGCTGTGGGCGGCCGACGGATGGCGCCGCCGCGACCCCCGCTCGTCAGGCCACCACCGCTGCGCCCTCCTCGGCTCGTCGCAGTGCGATACGACTGAGACGGCGGCGGCTGCTGCTGCTGCTGCGTTGGAAGCTCGCGGGGTGAAGGGGCTGGCGACACCCACGGGCTGTAGTCAATGTGCACGCGGGACCGTGGAGATTCGGCCGCCGCAGGCGCAACCGTGGTCAGGCTCCCCTTGCGTGGCTTTGCCTTAAGGCCAGGATCGTCCGCGGGTGGAGAACTCTCGCGACGCGCCGCAGCGGTGTTGAGCGCCAGTGGTGGACGCTGAGGATGCGCACCCACTTTCATCTCCATGAGCGCCGAGCGCACCTCATCAATGGTGGCATCCTCTTCAAAGAATGCGCCAGGCGGCATCGGCAGTCCGAGTGCCTCGGCAAGCGCTGGCGAGAAGAGCGCGACCGGCTCGGCGAGCGCCTGGAGGTATGGTTCGAGCGGCGGGGGCAGGTATTTTTCGCTCTTCTTCGTCTCTGACACGAGAGAGGCTTGCCGCATGAATTCAAGCGTTTTTCTCTCCTGAATTTCACTTCCAGTCAAGTCAAGTCAAGTCAAGTCAAGTCAAGTGATGTCCACCTCATTTGCACCACGTCCACGTCCCCGGTATTCGTCGGCGTCCGTCACGAGCGTACCGGTAATATTGTGTCCCGGCTCCCCCCGGTGTCTTTTTACCGGTAATATTGAGAGCCCCTCAGCCACAGTCCTCAGCCCGGAGTTGCCGGAGGCGCCCCCATGCGGGCTGCATTTATTCTGTATTCGCTTCTCTGCGTCGCTGTCCATGGTGCTCCAAAACCCGCCCAGGTCTGGATATCTGACAGCAGCGGTCGCCGCCTGACACAGTCACCCCAGGACCTCCTTTGGGTCCGCAGCAACGCCTCCAACATCTGCAAAGACCCTGCTTCTTCCGCTGTGTGTCTCACCAGCGCCGGGCCACGCTTTCAAGAGTTCGATGGCGTCGGCTGCAGCTTCGTGCGTGCCGGCGCGCTGCTTTTGAATTCGTTGTCGCCACCGAAGCAGGCGGGACTTCTGGAGGCGCTTTGGCACCCTACGGAGGGGGCAGGGTTCAAGGTCGGAAAAGTGGCCATCGCCTCGTCGGACGCCATGCCTCGTACTATTGAAGGCGGCAGCTGCTGCTGGTACTCTTACGAAGAGTCTCCGGGTAATTTTTCACTGCAGCCCGACCTAGATGATGCGGGTGGTGTCGTGCCGTACATAAATCGTGCCAACGCTGTCGCGGGCCGCTCAGTCTCCCTGGAGGCCACTATGGATTTCGTCCCGCTGTGGATGCTCGAACGCAACGGCACAGAACCCTTCTACCAGCTGCTGATCAACGCGTCATTCTACCCGCAGCTTGCAGAGTATTTTCTACAGTACGCGCAAGCAATGGCAGCTCACGGAGCTCCGCTAACGTATTTGTCCATGTTTAACGAGCCAGGCCCGTTCGGTTCCTACGAGACGGTTGATCGTGCGACACTGGCGGATCTCCTTGTCAATCATGTCGGTCCATTGTTCCACGCAACACCGGGTGCGCCAAAAGTTACCTACGGCGAGCAGTACTCCCGGAACTTGACTTGGCTGGAATACGTGGAGTCATGGCTAGCACTTCGCCCGGATGTGGCCAACGCCACGGACATCATCATCACCCATGGGTACGACTCTGGCTGCGTCGTGGGAAATCAAACGAGCTGGTCGTGTACGAAGGAGCAGGGCCCTGACGGCCGAGTGATATTCAATACAACCTTGTTTTGTCTGCCCGAGGCACTGCAGAACATGGCCCTGATCAAGCAGCAATTTCCAGACAAAAAGCTTTGGATGACGGAGGTCAGCTACGCGGTGGAGTACGGTGACTACGAGGTCCCGTCGTGCCCAAATCTACCCCGGACGGACTTTGAGGATTCCATGCAGTGGGCCCACATGCTTATTGGCGACTTCAACGCTGGCAGCTCGGCAGAGATCTACTGGCACTGCATCCTCAACGAAGCAGGGGGGCCGATGTTCTCGAACGCGTCCTTCCACGATCCTAGCGTTGATGTTCAACAACCGCTGGTCATTGTGAATACAAGCGCAGACACTTTTACGCTCACAGGTGCGTACTACACCTTTGCTCACTTTGGGCGTTTTGTCGAACCGGGGTCGCGACGGGTGGAACATGAGAGATCAGTCAGCCTGCCGTCCAATGTCTATGTGGTTGTCTTCAACGAAATCGTGATCAAAGAGATACGACCGTTTAACGGTGGCGAAGATCAATCGAAGTTTGTGGTAGAGTTCGCCAACAACCGAAAGGAGTCGACAAATGTTACGATTGTCTATGATACCTACATGACCACGGTGGTTCTACCGCCGATATCCCTTGTCACCGTTGTTTTCTCAGACGATACACCAACAAAATGGCAAGAGGGTAGAGATCGGGACAGCCGCGTCGAGTGACTGGTCGAGTGACCGCGCCCGAGCAGACTAATGTGAAGATCGGACCGGACCGGTCCACTCGACGGTCCACTGACCGGACTGTACGCTGTACCGTACCGCTGTAGGCCCACTATGCACTAAGCGTAAGCCGCTAAGCCCGTGGCGGCCGTGGGGCCCGTGGCGGGGCCGCGGCGGGGCGAAAATGCAAGTGCAAAATCCGTCGCGTGCGCGGCACACGATCGTGTTCGATTTATCGTCCCGGAGTCATAGAAAGACTCACTCGACCCGGTTATAGCGTTTTCGAACTGCGGAACGGAAACTGAACGGGCTCGACGGTTCACGGTATACGATTCGCGGGTCGGCCGAGGACGCGGCCCGCGGCAACGTCCCCACTGACGTCCCCACAGGCAACCCCCAGGATCGCTGTAGACCCTTATAGTGCTTAGACCCTACCTCGCTCTCCCTGGGTGCTCGCCTGTGGCGTGGTGGTCAGGAGTCAGGTGTGTGTGCTCGCCCCCTGCCGCAAGCGCGAGTCCACCTGAGCAGATATGCATATGGCGCGAACATGCGCGGCAAATCGTGCATCAGCCCGTGTAGGCTTGCACCTGCCGGAGTGGCGTGAAGACAAGGTCGCGCACGCTCTCGGAGACGCCGTTGCCCTCGACAACAATCTCGACCGTGTCGAGCGAGAACTCACTCGCGTAACGACGCCCGAGGGCGAGCGTTCGCCCCAACGTCATGCGGTACCACTCGAGGAAGCGAGGCATCCCTGAAGCACCCTTGGCGGCCGCCTCGTGTGCGCCCAGCAGCCCGCACGCACCCGCGAACAAATTGGCCAGCGTCTCCTTCTTGTGTCGGCGCGCATCGTCCAGTTCGACCCGTGCTTCGGCTACTTCGGCCTCAGCTTGGCCGATGGCCGCGTCGTCCATGCCCTTGGCCACGAGGTCGGCGAGGCGCCTCTCGCGTCTGCGCAGCACCTGCGTTGCGTCGCGTTGAAGAAGCACGACGCTTTCAACGAGCTCACCTACGGCCTCCCAGCCCCCCTGCCCGAGCCCGCCGCGTCCATCCGGATGGAAGGCGAAGGCGAGGAGCGCCGAGCCGTCGATGACTTTGTGCTTGCGCAGCTTCGAGAGGAGCAGTGCCTGCATCTGCGGCGAGGCGCGCCAGTAGCGCCATCCCGCGCTGAGCAGCTCGACCTTGTCAGCGGCGCTCGCGCTGACGAGACGCAGCAGCTCACCATACTTTACGAGAAGCCGCTCGAGGTGTGAAATGCTCTTTGCGCCCGCATCAAGCAGCGTCTGAACGACGAGGGCCACTCGCTCAGGCGAGGCTTCTACCGGTAGGGGAACGCCGTCGCCGTCGGCCGAGGGCACTCTGGTATACGGCGGCGGCGCCCTGTCGAGCCAGCTGATAACTTGCTCATTCGTGAGCTTCGCGCGGAGCTTGTCGAGGAGCTCGTTGGAGAGGGCGGCGGGGGTTCCCGGCGAGGGTTCCCGGCGGGGGTTCCCGGCGCCCCCAACGGCCGAGTCTCCCCAATCGAGGCACCCTTCGAACGTACTCGGCAGGTATGGCCGGAAGGGCGCGGGGCAGCCCCTCTCCCCGGCCGCGGGGCAGCCCCTCTCCACACGCTCGAGGAACGAGAGCCGCGTCATATGATCGAGAGTGAGCTGCACGAAGCGCTCGCGAGGGCTAGCTGCCTCGAGCACGGCAGCTGCCGATACGGACGGCGACCCTAGGGCAGCGCCCCAGGGGCGCGCAAATAAATGCAGCGCCTCAGAGAATCCGAAATTGGAGACGTGTAGCGCGAGCCATGAGGCGAGGCGCTCGACCAGCTCGGTGTCGAGGCGCGGCAGAGCGGTAAAGAGCACGTTGAGGGCGGCCTCGAGCGCGAGTGGCACCGCCGGCACGTTCTTGCACAGGTCGACGATGACGCAAGTGTGCATCACGACCTTGTGCTTGGGCGCGGGCAAGGCAAGCAGGTACGAGAGGAGCACCTCGACGATCATCGAGGCCCATTGGGTTTCGTCGAGGCCCATCTGCTCGCCAAGCCCTTGCAACTGCTTCGCACAGTCCTTGTGGGACTCGGCGAAGGCAAGCACCAACATGAAGGCATGCTCCTCGAGCAACAGACGGTCGGCCGGCGCGAGCAACTCGCTGCCACGGCCGCCGCCGCCGCCGCCACCGCCGCGGCCAGCAGCGCGGTCGAGCGCGGGCGGCGGGCGGCGCACCGACACACGTACGTCACGCCCCATCTCGTCCACCTGCATCTCATCCGCCTCGTCGGCATCCGCGTCCCCGATCAGCGCGTCCATCGAGTCCACCATGGGCCTGTCAACCGCGGAGGCGGACGGCAGAAGCCGCAGCCGATGGAAGGCCGGATAGGTGCAGCCGGCGGAATGCGCGGGAACTATAATTGGACCCAGTGGGTGCATGGGCGCTTCGGCGAGCCGGGAGGCGAAAGCGCGGTGCGGTGCGACTAAGAACGGAGACGACCAGCCCCCATCCTCGCGCATCGTTGTAACGATCGTGTGCAGAGCGTCGAAGTGCTCAACAAACTCGTCCGGCGCAGTCGCCGCACCATAGGGCAACAGGAGTGGCCCTATATCCCGGAGCGGCCTGCGGCGGGCGGCCTGCTCGTCGAGGCTCGCGAGAAGTCCCGCGAGCGCCTCGGGCGCCTCAGCCGCCAGCTCCTTACCGCAGAGAACCAGCGCATCCATCACAACGACCGCGAACCAGTCGGCGCGCGCAAGCGGCTTTGCCTGGCCACTCTCGCCCTGGACAGTCTCGTCCTCGCCACCCTCTCGCGCGTCGAGCAGCCGCTCGAGCAGCTCGACGACGGAGGAGCAGGCGATCGTGCGCGCGCTCATCAGCCCGCAGAAGAAGCGAGTCAGCCCGCGGATGGCCATCGGCGCGTGGTCCTCGAACGCGCCCTGCAGCTCGCGATGCGCCGCCTCCACGATCTCGCCACCGATGTCGCTGTCGGCCGCGTTGAGCAAGCCGGTGAGCGTTGCGTACACCGTGGATTTGGTGTGTAGTGAGCGCGCGCAGTCGATCACCGTCTCGATGATTAGGCTACGCTGGAACTTGAAGTCGGGCTTGAGCACGACCGTGAGATCTTCGAGATGGTTGGTAAGATGCATGGCGCTGGCCTTGTCGCCAATCCTCACGATGAGGTCGCGGATTGTAGGAGGTGGAGGTGGAGGTACGTCGTCAGGAGCGCGACTAGGTTGCTGGTCGCGGCCGCGCTTCATCGCGAAGCAGGGACACGTGAGAGGCCGCGTGTCGAAATGATTTCACACCTTTCACACCTTTCACTTTGTAGAAAAAATGTGCACCATACGTCGCTTATTGCATGCAAGTTAGATTGGCAAGAGTCTCAGTGGTCTGGTAAGCACGCGACGCGCAAAGTCTTGCCAGAGCCGAAGGGGCGTGCCAGTCGCCACCCTCCTCCTTTCTAGGGAACAGCACCCGGTACAAATGGCCGAGGAGGGCGAGGAGGGCGACAAGGGCCGGGTGCCACCGACGACGCGTGCAATGACCGCGAGTCGATCGTCCAGGCCGTTGCTGATCAAGCCGCTGAGCAAACTGGATCATCTGGGCTTACCGTTGAGCTCGAGCAGCAATCAGAAGTTTAAGTACGCGCGCACGTGCACCATCATCTTCGACCAGGAGAAGGCGCGTGATCTCAAGGAGGAGAAGCAGTGGGTCCTGCTGAAGGACACCAAGGTGGTGATGGACATGAGCACAGCTGGCCTCAAGCGTCTCTTCTCTCTCTTCAAGGAGGCGTCACGGGGCATGGGCGTGGGTGATTCCATGATCGGCCCGCGTGCGTTCAGCTTGGCGCTACGCCAGATGGGCCTTCGTGATCCCGTCCACATCGACAGACTCTTCAAGAACTTTAACCATCCGAATCAACCCGAAAAAATTGATTTCAGGGAGTACATACGCACGCTCTGCTCAGTCAACGAGGAGCCCATTGAGGATAGGTTGCGCCTGCTCTTCGACGTCTGGGACGTGGACCACTCAGGCTCGCTCTCCTACTCCGAGTTAGGCATAATCATAGTGACTGGTGTGGACTCGGGCGACCTCGACACGGTGACCGAGGCCTTCAACCGCGTGTGGTCCGAAATCCGTAGCCAGTCGCAAAATAAGGAGGAGGACTGGATCGGGCCAGGGCGCGCCGCAGGGATCTCGAAGGAGGACCTGGTCGAGTCGGCCAGGCGGCCCGGCTTTGTGCGCGACTTCTTCATGCAGCAACTCACCAGGCAGGCGCCCGCGAGTAAAGAACACTCTCTCAACTTTGCGGCGCGGTTGCGCGAGCTTGAGGCCCAGATCGTCAAGGAGGTGGAACGAGACGGACTGAAGGAGCAGGAGGCCAGGGCGGCCAAGGCGGCAGCTGCCGCCGCGGAGTTGAAGAAGCGGCGCTCCCTCGGCGGCTCTAAGTCGGCGAGCAGCATTTTGCTCGGCGCCGATTCGAAGTCCAAGCTGAAGCTGAGTGGCGGGTCCCCTACAAGGTTGCCGCGTGCCGCCGATTAAACTTCTCGCATAGACGGACAAATAAAACTTCCGCCGGGCAGGATTCGTCACAAAATGAGGTCGAGACATTTAGTCGTGGTCTTGTTTGCGCGCGTCGCCACAGCTCACTCGCTGTCCCTGCCTGCGAAGCTTTTCTTCAACTGGTTCAAGAGCAGCGAGGCAGTTGCTGCCGTCCACCGCAAGCATGTCCAGGGAGATACAGTCCAGCACATGCTCAAATCTACACCATTTGCAGCAGCCCCCGATGAGCTCAAGCTCCAGTTCGCACGAGGACCTGCCGGCGCAGCAGTGTCCGAGTTCATGCGGCTCGAGCAGCAGTACGTCGGTGACTGGAAGCTTGAGCGCATTGTCGAGGCGGCCGGTACCGACTTCGATCCTATTGCTGCGCGCGACCTGCTGGTAGCAGAAGCCACAACTGCACCTGTTGTGATGTTCTCGTTCGTGGACTGCCCTTGGTGTCTTCTTGCGAAGGGTGCTTTGCGCGCGCAGATTTCCATCGCTGGCGCTGCTGAGGACGCGCTTCGTGTTGTCGAGCTTGAAGAGCTCGGTCGGGAAGGCAAGCGTCTCCGCGCAGCACTTGCAATAGCCACTGGCCGCACCTCAATGCCAGCTGTCTTTATCAATAGCCGAGCGATCGGTGGCTATACGGACGGTGAACCGGCCGGAGACGAGGCGCTATGCTTGGCTGGCAGCCCAGGCCTGAAGCAGCTCATCGAGGACGGCACTTTCCAGGGCCTGCTGAAATCGGCGCTCGCGAGTCGTGATAACCGCCCTTAAAACCGCCCGCGAATTGGCTCATAACGGCTTATCAGAAAACGTAAGACAGCGAGCGGTATATGTGTCTCTGATATAGTTCGGTACACTTTACGCTCGGTAACGCCGCGTTATGACTGTCGACCGCTACACGAATACGACGCTCGACCGCTACTGGCACCCCTATCGTCGCATACGATAACTGGAAGTTGTGTGGCATCCTTCGTCCGGAACGATTCAGAGATCCGAGGGTCGCCGCGTTCGTACCCTGAGACGTGGGGAAGCGTCGCGAGGTGATCCCTGGAGCGCCGTGACGATCGCCCCGACGGTCGGCTCGAAGATCACCACATCACTCGCAGTTCACTCATACGATCACTCGAGGTTAGGCAAGTTCATGCTTCCCTGGCCTCGGCGATCTCCGTGGCGAGGATCGCCTGACGGCGTGCTCGGCCAGGGAGTAGGGGATAGGTCAGAGGCTAGGTCAGGGACTGGAGTAGCCTGCTCGGCAGCAGCTTTGAGGCGCGGCTCGATGACGATCTGCGCAGCGGGAGGCGCCCGAGGCGGCCCCTCATTCAAGCCCCAAAAGTCGAAGTCGGGGATGTTGTGCCAGCAGCGCGGCGAAGGTTTTTCAAGCGTCGCCGCACGCGCGCTTAGTGAACCAGTGTCGTGGAAAGTCGTAGGCCTGAGCCCTGTGCCGCGACGTGGCGAAGGCAGCGGCAGCAGTGTCGAGAGCACGTGATGCCGAGCTTGCTTCGGGTAGGCAGGCACGGGCCGCACGCCTAGGCCAGAATATGGGGCGTGCGCGCCTGGCCCTGGCGAGGGCGGCAGCTCTCGAGGTGAACGGGCTGCCCGAGCGACCCGTGTCCGGCAGAGAGCATTGACGGCGTTCGGCATTGGTTGGCGATGACGACTGATCTCGATACGCTCGGGAGCGGCATCCTGGGTCACCACTGGACGTGGGACGACGACGGGCTCACGGCCTGAGCCGAGTGCAAAATCAATGCGCGGCGACCTGCGGAGGACCGTGTCCAAACTTGGCGAGTATGAACCCGGCCCGCAAAGTGCGCCTGCTGGCTGCGGGGGCTTCATGAGCACTAGTGCGCCCGTCTCGTCGGCCTCGTATCCCCACGCTTGATCCGATCTTGGGATGGACGGCTGTGACGGCAGTCGATCAAGCTTTACGTGCGCCGGGGGTCTAAACCATCCCCGCGAGGTTTTGTTCCTTGGGGAGAGGGGCATTTGCAATGGCTTGCCTACAAGCCGCACTTCCATGGCCCCAAGCGGCGTTGCTATATCTCGCGGGGACATGTTGTTATATTTCTGCAGCAAGCGTGCCAGGTCAACATCGAAGAGCGGCGATATTGGAGTCCACGTGCCAGAACCTCGTGCCAGTTCGGTCATAGGCGTTCGGTCGCAACCCCTGCCACACGCGCGTCCGGCCTCGGTGTTTCCGTTCCTCGCCCATGACAGCGGTTTCACCGTAACCTCCGATAACGGTACGTTGCTCTCATCGTCACGTTCCAACTCGGTCCCGTCGAACGGTCTTTTCAACTAGAAAATTGCGGGAAATTTGGATGGAAACGCTCAAATCGGCGTCGGACTTCGATGTCTAGGCTGCGTTCGCCCTTCATTTCTGAAGACGTGGCAGTGCTCACCTACGCTCCTCCGTTGACCCCAGCCGCGTACGTGCCGGACTCGCCGCCGAATGCTCCGTTGGACGCCATTAACACGCACATGCCAGACTCGCCGCCGAATGCTCGGTTGGACGCCCTTAAACAGCTTGCAGCGGCAGCGCCCGACCCATTTCAAGTGGATGAGCTCCGGAGCCCACCATCGCGTGTTGAGGTGCTCCTGCAAGAGACGCCCCTCAGTAGTCGACGTACTGGTCTCGCATTGGACACTGCAGCGTTAGCCTACTACTGCAATGTGGCGCAGCGTGCGGCTCTACAAAAGTGGCATCAGCTATTGCAGCTGGAGGCCACCCGCCTTGCACGATTTGACGCCATTACTCACTACCTGCCCCTCCAGATGGTCTGGCACTGCTGGTGGCACCGCTTGCGACGATGGATGGCAGCCAGGCTCGCGCGTGAAGCCGCATCGCATCATTTCTGCCAGCGTGTTACGCAGAGCAGTGTGCAGAAGATGATCGGCGCAGCGCTATTCCAATGCAAGGTTGAACACGCCCATGCACTCGGTCGGCGTCGAGCGATCTCGGAAGCGCTCGGGACTCTGCGCTTGCGAGTCGTCATATACAAGGTGCACCTGGAGCGCGTTGAGCGTCGCAACAGCTCCCATTCTCCAACCCTTGGCGCTGTAGTCCTCGTTCGACCCTTACGAGTGTGGAACGATGCTTCCCGGCTCGAGCAGAGCTGCAGACGCGCGTGCCGCCGCATTGACGTCATCCGTCTCGCAAGGGCATTGTTGGCTCTCCGACTGGCGGCTGCTCTGTGCCTCGATGGCGAGGGCACGCAGCCGCGCAGCTTCCGAAATCGACGACTTCTCGTCGTGCTGGATCTCTGGCGTACCCTCTGTGCGAGGCGACACGCGCTCGTCAGCTGTTTTGAGCGAGCAGCACAACAGAGGAGCCGTCAGTTGCTGGCCCGCTGGCAACGATCCTCGCGGCTCCACAGACTAGCTGGCACTGGCTTCTTCACGCAGCTAGAGCAACGTGTGCGACACGCTTGGGAACGGTGGCAACTCAACGGGCTTCTCCTCGAGCAGAAAGCGGCAGCGATGGAGCTCGCGCTCGACGCTTTGAGGGCCGCCTGGTGTAGCCTATTTTTCCTACGGCTACGCGAAGCCTGTCGCTGCGAGACGGCTCTGGGGATGGCCTGCGCGCATGCGCGGCTGGGCGACCTTCAGATCCGGATGCGTGATTGGTGTCGCCTCACTGAGACCCGTGCCCAAGTGCAGACTTGTGTCACGCTCGCCAACCTGCACGTCACACGACGCACGCTGACGCAGTGGCACGTCTCTTCACAGTGCCGGATGGCAAGCCAAGAAGCGCTCGCAGGCCGCGCGGGGCATGCTCTGCAAGCCGTGAAAGCCCACCGAGCGCGTTGGTTTTGGGAGGTGTGGAAGACGCGATCGGCGGAGCGTTGGGCGGCGATGGCTGGGGCACACAGGTGCTGCAGTTGGCGGCGCTGGCGGGTCGCTTCACAGCTTCGATCCGCGCTTGATGAAAGACTGACTCGAGCCATCCTTCTAGTGTCAGCACGGCTGGAAGCGCTGAGGCGCAAGCGGGCGATGCGTCGCTGGCGCGAGGCGTTGCGGGTGGTGCGGCACGCGATGCTCCGGAACGAAATCCTTCTGGTGCTAGTACCGTTGCGAACGCTGAGACTCAGGTGGGCGTCACGTCGTTGGCACGAGGCATTGCTGGAGACGCGGCGCGAGAGTCGAGCGTTGCAGCGCTGGACAAAAGCCACCAGGGCTCGACTTACTCAGAAGGCGAATCACATCCGCGCTCGAGCGGAGCACCTGCGTGGTGCTTGGATCACGTGGCACTGCGCGCATCTTGCCATCGAACTCGAGCGCACCGCTGCGATTGCACGCTCACGCCGTCACATTACATTTGGACTCTTGCGTGGGCGTCAACGCGCGCTGCGTTGTTTGTTGCACTGGTCCACGCGTGTTAGGCGAGGACAGCAATGGACTGCCTTGCTTCGCGCCCTTTCGTCGCGGGCGGCCATCCGTCGAGCAATTGCTTGCTGGCGTGCGCCCCATTTCAATGACATCCTGCATTGCAGAGCAGCTGTGCACCATCAGCTCTCTCGGATTCTCATTCGTTGGGCACGTGCGCCACGTTTGAAATACAGCCTGCAGTGCAGAGCAGCTGTGCATCATCAGCTCTCTCGGACTCTCATTCGTTGGGTACGCTGGTGGTGGTGGCACTTTCAGTTGCCTAGAAAAGTGGCGTCGCGTGGCGAGATGGGTCGCAGTTGGGAGGTCTGGAAAGATCGAGTCCTCGATGCAAAGCGGGCGGCCGCTGCGTACTTTGCCGAGGCCGTCCGGTGGCACGCAATCTTTGCTAAGACACGCACGATGCTTCAGCTCATGCGCCATCGCCTGTTGCGATCAGCTCGTCGGACGGTCGCTAATACTCAACGTGCCCTACTTCGTCGTGCCATGCTGATCGACTGCCTTAGAAAATGGCGTCGCTCGGTGGCGTGGCGCGTCAGCTACTCGGTGTGGAAGGTGTGGGAGCCTCTCAAAAGATTGCGACGTTGGAATGCAACGGCGCGCCGGCCGCGCTCCATTGCAAGCCTCGGCCGACGAGCAGCCGTGCTGGCCTGGCGCCGGCGATTGGGCCAAGCATTCAAGGCCTGGCGCCAGTTCTTCATGCTCCCGGCGCGTTACGATCGGATCCTGGCGGCGGGGCTACGGCACGGTGAGCTCGGCAAGCGCGCTGCGCGGCCATTGAGCAGCAGCACCACCAACCGGCGTCCCCCTTTCGTTGTATCGGTGCGTGCCGCACACTGAATGGGATCAAATACCATGGTAGGGATCCCTTGGGTCTTGGCCGAGACTCAGTACGGGACGCGGGACGGCGACAAAAACCTTCAGGGACCTGCAATAGGCACGAATGTGAGCAGTCGGACCAGTGTGACGCCATTATAATCGAGTGACGTGAAACCGTCAATAATCAAAGTACCGGGTAGTACCAATCAAGGTACTGTACTGTACAGAACAAATTCGAAAAAAGTTTGAACTCTGAACTCTCGTGAGCTGAATAACGCAACCGCGAGTGTCCGCGACGAAGACCCGCCGTGTGCCAAGCCAACCCTATCGCCGTCTCCCACTTGTGAGTCTTCTGGGCTAAGGATCCGTGGCACTGGCTACAACCTACATGCCCAATCGAAAACGTATCGCTGTGATCGCTGCGGAAGAAAACCCTGATGCTAGCGACATACGAGAGCTACCGACGCCAGCACCACTCCCTCCTCCAGTACCAAAAACAAGTTTGCAGCACTGCCGTGTGCGTGGAGACGGGATCACGCATGCTATCTGTGGCGAGCCTGCCTTTTTCACGATCGAAGCTTTTGATGAGAATGGCAAGCGCCGCTCCGAAAACGATGACCACTTCTTTGTTGCCATCCGAGCCAGCGGTACACGAGTGCGAGCACGCCTCACCTCGGTTGGTAATGGAGAATACGAAGTACGCTATTTACCAACAGTCTCGGGTGTGTACTCGCTTGCTATTTCGTTGCTTGGAGAAGCAATGGTCGGGAGCCCATTCCGCTGCAACGTAACCACTGTGACGCCCTATGCGCCCAACTGCAGCGTGTCTGGCGCGGCGCTCCACAAGGTAATTGCGCGACAGCAGCATCACTTCGAAGTGCGATTCCGGGACGTGCATAACCGTGTTTCCCACAGTGAGGAACTTGACGTGTATGTCGAGAAGGTACCCGACGACGCTTGGGTCGACGAGGTAGCTGCTAACATAGCGTCCAAGACAAGTAACGGCAAGGACAAGGACAAGGAAGCCCGACGTCCACCTTCAGCTTCGCCGGACAAAGCCGCAGCTTCGCCGGACAAAAAGATGCCGGACAAAGGTCGGCAGACGCCGTCACCTCGCTCTTCGTTTGCAGGACCTTCGTCTACGCCTGCGCTCTCAGTGCCGCCTCTGATCGCTCAGGGGGTCGGATGCGTGGTGACGTCGTCACAGCCTCTGATCGTGAGGGAAAGTGCGGCGCTCGATAGCGCACGGATAGGTCAGCTCAAGCCGGGCCGCAGGGTTGTCGTCGTGGACTTACAAGACGATGGCGCGCGCGCGCTCGTGGCCTTGGAATCAGACGAGCCGACCCACCGAGCCGAGATGAGTGGGCAGACGTCGCAACAGGAGCTTTGGCGTGAAATCTTCTTAGAGCGCCCCTCTTGGTGGGATGAAGAGCATCATGTCACGAGGTCTCCGCCGAAGTCTCCGCCGAAGTCTCCGCCGCTTCTTGAGCAGAAGTTTCCGCGGCAAGGCATTCTTGGGTGGATCACAATCAAAAAGGATGGTAAGAGCCTTGTCATGAAGGGGTCACAACTGGAAGCCGGAGACCGGCAGTTATACCTGCGCGCGTGGGCGCGCCGAGTAGCTGTTGATAAGAGCTTGGAGAAGCCAAAAGGCACCGCTGCTCAGGACCGTACGCTCAGGAGGACAAAGGACTTTCTCCCGCAGGCGAATCGGAACGCATCCAGCGTGTTTCAGAATGAGCTGTCCTCAGATCCGAGTGGTATTGGCTTTGCTTTTGGTGGCATAGAGCCTGGCCGCCTCCACGCGCATGGTCGGCCTGTCGACACGCACAAAGCCTACTTTTCGATTGCGATGTGTGGAAAGTACTACCTCCACGTGGGCCTGCGTCGCCAGGGTGTTTCGCTGCCCGACTCCCCTTTCAGACTCGAGGTCATCCCTGGCCCAGCGCATCCACTGGCGACAACGGTGCCCAAAGAGGCACTCCCCTTGCGAGGCGTAGTCGGGTTTGACACTGGAAAGGGCCAAGGCTGCTGCTTCGTCCTACAGACACGTGACAAGATGGGCAACGCGTGCCGCTTAGGTGGCGCCATACTTGAAGGCTCGTCATCACATAACAGCGTTCACGTCACATGCAAGGATCTAGGGGATGGCACGTTTTCCATCTCGTTCTTATCGACGCTTGGGGGAAGCTTTGACGTCAGCGTCACCATTGACGGCGGCCCCATTTGTGGCATGCCTGCGACACTTAAGATGGTCGCGGACATGCCCGACATCTCCAGAACAGATGTGCTCGGCACTGGACTCTCCAAGACGCAGGCTGGCCAACCGACGTGGATTGGGTTTGTGCTCAAGGACATACATTCAAATGTGTGTCAGGCGCCAAGCTCCTTCAGATTTGGTATGACAAGGATATCCGTTGCTGCAGTGGAGCTCAAAAACAAGTGGAAGACGGCGCAGTCGGACCCGTACAAAGGCGGATGGAATGGCGATCAGTTCGAGATGCACTACACACCAACACAAGCTGGCGAGCTCGAGTTGTTCCTGTGGCTCAGCGACACTAATCGACCGGATCACCGCGAGCTCTTCCCAAACTCGCCGTTCAAGATTGTGTGCGTTGCTGGCAAATCGCATGCTGACGGCTCTTTTATCGATGGCTTTTCCAAGCTCGACACCATGGTCGACAAAATGGGCAAGAAGATGAGCGCGCCGCCTGGCATTCGGGGTGGCGGGGCGGACAACCTGGTCTTTGCGGGTGAGACCATCCTGATCAAGCCGAGCATCACCGACAAGTTTGGTAATTTCACCGCTGCCGCGGAGGGGATGCTTGTAATCACGATGGTCGGGCCAATGGGAGAGCCCTTGAGCTTGAAGCCGTCGACGTACGTGAAGGCTGGGCTTACAACGTACGAGTCGAGGTACACGCCTACGATTAAGGGCGAGTACGCCGTGCAGGTTACCCTGGAGGGCGCTCAAATAAATGGCTCGCCAGTGCACTTCACCGTTGATGCTACGTCACCGGACGCAGCGAAGAGCCACTACGTTCTGCCTCCGCAGCCTTGGTACTCGCAGACACCCTACGAGATCATCCTTCACACGGCAGATAAGTACGGCAACGCATGCTCTCGAGGAGGAGGATCTGTGGCGGGTCGGCTACAATCAGCGACACTACCTTCAGGACAGGACTCAAACTTGATGGTCACTGATCGCGACGACGGTACGTACGTGCTGCACGTGAACATGAATGGTTCGTGCGATATAAAGACTATCATCACTGTCGCAAATGCGGATGGGCCCAGTGAGATGCCGCCGATCCCAATGGCGTTCTTGAGCCTGAAGACAGCCATGGCGAAGCTTGAGCGCCAGGCGCGTGAGAAGGCCGATGCTGCTCCATCGTCAGCGCCCAAGGCGACATTGGCCGAGGCGTCCAAGGCGACATCATCGACATCATCTTCAGCAGCAGCAGCTGAGGCGACTATGCCGGCGGCGGGTAGTCCGGCTGCCGACTCGAGTTACAGCGCGAGTATGGCAGCGGCAGCGAAGGGCACCAAGAAAGAAAAGGAGAAGGTCAAGGGCTTAAAGGCAGCAGCCAACGAGATGCTTCAGGCGATGGGTACACGCGATGAGCGTCGACAGAAGTTAGTCGCCAAGGAAGAAGCCTTCCAAATGGCTGCAGAGGGCTTCAAGGAAGCAGGGGCCGCTAGGGCCGCCACCAAGGGTGACGCATCTTTCAAGTCCAAGGACAAATAGCAGCGCCATCGAATCCAGACTGGACAGAGTCGTTTCAAGATTGATCGCCGCTCTCTCGAGCCCCATATACCACTTGCCAGATACCCGATTGAATCAGTGGTGGGGATATGCTGAATTGCTGTGTGAATCGTTCGAGCGAATTCGCGTACACTGCAATTTGCATCCCGCAGATCTTATGCGATGGTAGCTCCGCTCCGGTACCCGGGCGCGCCGTACAGACCTGGAACAGTTAAGGTAGTCCGCTCGCACTCATTAGTGTAACTTTGGAAATCAGCCCTACATAAATCAATGACGCCCAAGGCCCACGGGGCGGGGGAGGACAATGGGGCCCCCGGGGCGGGGGAGGGTGGGGAAAGAATGGACAACGGTGGAGCCAAACAGTGGGGGGCACTTCCCGCGCTTGCTTTTTTAGGCGAAATTAGGGTTTGGGGCTGGTTTGTGAACTCTAGAGTATGGGATTTCCACGTTCGATTCTGAAAGTTTTGAGCTAGAACTCAATGGGACGGAATTGGGAGTGCGTGGGACACCTCTGGCTTGAGTTTCGTCCAGATCCCTTCAGTGATTTTGGAGATCAGGTTTCGCCCCTTGCACACCATAAGCGGACTACCTTAATAGTAAGTAAATACGAATGACGCTTCCTCGACGTGGGATGCGACGCCGGAATCGCCCAGGCCCCGGCCGAGTCAACTAGCTCAGACGTCACCGTCAGAGTGACCGGTCCTAACTTTTAACAGCTTACGCTGCACTTACTCACTGTATACCATGCCGCACGGTCCGGTGTGCCTAGCTGCCTAGCATGTGGATGTGCCACCCTTCCACCCGCGCACCCCTGCGCTGCGGCCCTGGGCGGGGTGGCCGGCGGGCGGACATTACTCGACTCCCTATCGGTATATCGCGGACTCCCCAACACGTGACCCCGCCGTCGGTCTAGTGTCCTCGTTGGGTCGTTGTCTCGTACGTGCCGCAGTGAACCACCCCCAGGTACCGTTCGCGCTGCTCCTGACTCTGGAGCGCTGCCAGCCGCTGCTCATCCGTCTGCAGCCCCGGATGCCACATGTCGACGATCAGCACCAGCCTTGCGGCCTCTGTCTCGTTGTGCACCGCATGCTCAAATGAGTCGTCAAAGAGGAGGATCTTGCCTTCCTGCCAGCGGCGCGTCTCGCCGCCAACGACAATCTCGCAGTCACCCTCAGGGACGACGATCCCAAGATGCGCCCGTAGCCGAGCATTCGTTGGGCCGCAGTGCGCCGCAAGCCGCGTGTGCGGGCGCAGCAGCGAAAAGTACGCTGATCCGACCGAGCATGATGTGCAATCGCGTCGGAAGCCAGCACCGAGGAGAGCGCTGTTCTCGAGAAGGCCAAAGCCGCCCAGGAGAGCGCTCGTGTGCGGTGCTCGCTCGGCGTTGGCGAGGTTGCGCATGCCGTTGTAGTACAGGCCCACGTCGCACCAGTCGCCATAGGCAAGGGCCTTGGAAGAGTACGAGCGAAACTGGGATTGCTCGAGCTGCTCGGCGTCCTGGCGCAGCAGCGTGAGCGCCTCTGCCTGGATGGTGGCAAACTCTCGCTCCAAGGTGCGGCACGCTGCAAAGCGCTCCGGGTTGTGCCATGCGACCGCGCTCAAGTTGCCTATGAGGATCTCCGGTCGTTGCTCGGGCATCGCCCACACGCCTGCCGCCACTGCATGGTGCCACACCTCGGCCGCTGCCGCACGGCCAGCGGCGTGGGAGGTGCGCGCGCCATCCCAATGAACGGGATCGGGATCCCGTTCAGCCGCACGGCCCCACAGAAGGAAGATTCGGGCCGAGGGCTCGAGACTCGCAGAGCGAGCGAAATGCACTTGCGAGTCAGCCCGCGCGGGCCCCTCTCCTCGCTCGGGGTTGGCGGCAAGCTCAATGGCTAGCCCGACGTTGAGCTCAATGCTCGCCTCAGCCCGATTGACACCGTCATCACCATACGCTGCCAGAGGTACGTTGGGCCGCCGCTGCTGTAAGAAGTCGTGGAGCCGCAGATCGTTGCGGTCAAGCAGGCAGTCGGCTGGTGGCGCGTCTTGCGCTTCAGATGCACGAAACGCCGCACACTCTGACATGCACTCGCGCAAGCACGCGAGCGTCTGTCTGGCCACCACCCATGAGTCGAGCACCGGCTCAAGCAAAGGCGCAGCAGGTGCACCGTGCTCTGAACCGTGTGCGTTCTCCGTCTTCTTCTTCTTCTTCTTCTCCACCTCCTCGGCCTCACGCATGCGCGCTGCCTCTTGAAGCCACTCAGAGAACACGGCGGAACGAGCCTGTAGCGAAGTTGGGTCAGCTGCGGCTAACGCCTTCCATGCAGAGGAGCGCACCTCCGCGTCTGGATCCGCGGTGTCTTGCATGAACGCCGGCAAGGAGCCAAAGAGCGATTGAAGTCTCGTCGAAGCTTGTTCTGCGTCTGTTCTCCACTCGGGTACGTCGAGAGCGTGCATCAATGGGACGGAAACCAACATGTCGGTGAATAGTTGCAACTCGATGAGCGCCTTTGCACGCAAGCTCCAAGCCGTTTGGGAATCCGGACACAGCAAGATCGCGGCCGTGGCTGCCGCCAATGCCTCCTCGGCGTCGCCCGCTGAGAGAGCGGCCAAGGCCGCGCGGCAGACGAGAACAACCTGCAGTGCGGTGATGGTTTTGTGGGTGGCAAGTGCAGCGAGTAGGAAGGAGTCCGACATCACAATTGTCCTCGCCCCCTGCTCCTAACGTTCGGAGGTTTCATTTCGGACCCTTCCGGGAGAATTTCATATAAACACCGATCTTATTTCCGAAACCAGCGGACATGAACAGGTGTGCCCTCAAGACGTGAGGCTTGGGATGGCAGCACGTCTGAGACAATTTGCCGAGTGCCCAGGCTGGCGCGCACCGTGGATGTCTACCGCCAACAGATAGCCTACAGAGACTCCATAGTCCATACAACTGTTCCGACCACGCCAGCGGCGACCGGTCCGTGTCCGGCCATGGTGTCCGGCGGGCCGTCATTACGAGTCATGGTCCGGTGCGCGGCGTGCGGCGACCGAATAGCGAATTTGTCATTTGACTGTGTAAAGACGTCTAAACTACTTGTATTTCACACAAATGATCTATACCTGCGCATAAAAAGTGCCTCCGGAATTCCGGGTATACATCGAGCCGAGCGAGCAGGCTCGCCTCTTGCCCTTGCGGACTGCGGACAACGCCGGACTCTCGTCGCCCTACGCGCGCCTCCTCCGAGCAAACGAGATCCCATCTCCCACGGCGCTGCACGGCAGCGGCAGCAGGTGCCGTACGAGCGCCGCGCCCCCGCAACCCAAAACGCTGCCGCAATTGGCGTAGATCGACCCAAGATCGTGTTCGATCGGCTGGCCATCAAGCCCAGAGCCTGAGCTGCGCTGCCACTCGATGAACGTCAGGCCGTTGCTCACGCACAGCGCTTGCATGCCGAGGAGACCGGTGCAGAAGCAGCAAGCGCCACCGGAAACGACGCAGAGCACACCGAGCTGCCGGCGGAGTGCCAACGCCAGCGCTTCATCCTTGAGCAGCAGCACCAGGCAGCACCAACTCTCGAGGCAGGTGCTGGCCGAGGCGAACGCGAGCATCCGCAAGAAATAGGGATGGTTCTGGTGGCCGACGCACGTGTTGACGAACGCACAGTGGTGATCCATTCGGAGCACCACTCGCTGGCAGCGCCGGCAATAATGCGAACGCGGCGGCATGGCGAGCCCCGTCTCCGCACAGCGCCGCCAGCCACGCAGTAGCTGCGTGTCGTCGTCACAGGCCAGTAATGCGTCGTCGTCGCCGTCGCGCAGCGTGCGGCGCCTGGCAGGCGCAATCATCAAGTTGCGCGCGACAGCGCCAGTCGCATAGCCAGGCGGGGTCACAACCGTCATCACATAATTGAATGGCGTCAGCACAGAAAAATACACGGCCAGGCCCTGCAACAACGCGGCGAGCCACGAGGTTGAGCCCACATACTCGACGAGCGCCGGCAAGAGGAAGCGCCAATTTTGCACGATGCAAAACGTGATCGTCGCCATGGTACATAGTGACGTCGCGCGACCATAGCGACCAAGGGCACGGCAAGGCCCTCGGAGACAACACTCGTCAAAGACACCGCGGTTGACGTTGTCCACCGGTGCTGTTGCGCCGCAGTGTTCGCAGTGCGGCGCGTCATAGATGCCGCGTTGATCCGCGTCGCACGAGACGTATACGATTCGCGCGTGGACGCCGCAGGCCCAGCACGCGGCGGCCATTGCGATTTCCGACCCGTCCCGTCACGGCGCGCTTCGAAACCTCTCCCGTTCTCGACTTCCCGAACTGAAAGGAAAGCGACCCTGAATCAGACCCAGCAGCGCCTGCTTACAGAGAGGCGTCGGGCGCGCTTCACAGTCCGATTCAGACTCCGCCTTCTTCACACACGCGCAATCAAAATGCCCGCATCGCGATCGCGTCTCGCGTCCCGCTGGCGGCACAGGCTGGCGGTCCAGCACTCAACGGTTCATGAAGAAGCCGCCGGTTCCACTACCATCCAGCCCTTTTCATTACGACTTGCTACCGACTGCATCCCATTCCATCCACATGGTTGAGACGTTTTCGCTGCGGAATGTGTGTGTCATCTTCCGCAACGAAAGTTCCGCTTCATATCGGCCACAGTTCCTTTCCAGGCCTTCCAATCCCCTGCAAGCTGTGATACATGGGTTCTCGGAATATGCGCACAGGTACTCACGGATTACTACCGTGCGTCCTGCGAACAAGGATGAGGTTGACCACTTATCCACGTGCAACCGCCACGAGCTCGGCGTGGCCCTCTACTTCCAGTCAAACAACATGTTCCACGCCATGTTCCACGCACCACCAGCGTGGCAGCACTTGCTAGAGCATGTGCGTCAAGTGGCCGACCACGTGTTCATTCCGCTCGTGGGCTATGTTGCAGGACGTGCTTGGGTCAAGCCTCCAGAGTGGAAGGCTCATGCTTGGGAATTTTCGTTGCGCGCGCTGACTGCCAAAGCTACGGAGGAGATCGCTCGCGACTTAGGCAAGCTCCTTTCTGCGACATGCACGTGCTTTGGCCGTGTTGAGGGTTCGACTGGATACTTCTCACTAGCGTCTCGGCAGAGATCTGCAACACTTCCTGTGTTGCACGGGTGGCGGTCAAGCGCCCTCGAGCACGCACGCGCTGCAGTGAGATTGGCCGCCGTGACGCTGCGACAGAACAGCGTTACGCATGCATCACTTAGAGCGCTCTTCATCAAGCGGATATCGGGCTCTCGAGTCATTGTAAATCAAGTTGAAGTCGATGACGCTCTTCGACTACTGCCGATGGTGCAGATCGTGATCATGGAGACGCTCACTCTCTGCGAGCAGATATTGCTCGCATCCTCAGCCCAGACCCTCATCGGGGTCCATGGACAAGCACTGTCTCACATGGTCTTCCTTCCGCCTTCACCCACCCACACCGCATTCGTCGAGATCCTGCCCAAGATCTCGACCACTGTTATCAGAAACAAACAGCATTATATGTTATTAGCGGAGCTGGAACAATGGCAGGCGATCTACCTGGATTGGACCTTCACCACTGGCACCAAGCATCTGATCGTCCACGCGCAGGTGAACAGATCGGATACCAACTGTAAACCATTTGTAAGGCGCAAAGCTGGCGGAGGTCTACTTCGTTGCAACGTAACCGTTCCGATTGGCAAATTCGTGCGACAAGTCCGATCCGCAGTACATCACGTCTGCGAGGATGGTGAACTCAGTGGGTGTGTCCAAGCCCTGCGTCAAGAGGGCGCCCGTTCATATCCGTCAGTTTAGGAAGTATTGCGTGGATGATCGGTTTTTACGGCGCGCCGCCCAAAGAGAAATAACCGCGCGTGCGCCGCCGCTTGTCTTGCCGTGCATGGCCGTAGAGTCCGGGACACCTGGAGCCGGGTCGGGTGAGATGCTTCATGCTCGAGCTTCCGTTCATGCTAGGCCCGGCGCGCGTCGGTGGGCGATCTCGAGAGATTGTCGAGGGCCCCGGGAAAGAATACCTAAGAAGGAGCTCTGGTGCTTCCATAGAGCCTCGCGAGAACTAAATCGAGGCGATCGTGTCTTCGTGTGGAGGTTCGTGTGGCTTCTCGTACGTGAGCTCTTTAAGGGATTGAATGTTTAGAAAGCCGCGGGAGCTCGCCATGGCGCGAGCCCCCTGTGTGGCGTGCGAATCGTCCTGCAGTGTGAGTGTCGGAGTGTGACACTCCGGAGTGTGCGAATGGCGTCATGCCGCGACCCGACCCGACCGTCACGCGCAGCGTCAATTAAGCGTCAATCTACTCGTAGTAAGAGCACGAGACGTGGAGCGCGAGCGATCGACGAAGTCACGAAGAGTTGTTTAAGTTGAGTAGTTGAAGACTTAGCGTCGCGAAGCGCTAGGCGAGCCCGCGCCGGACCGGAGAAGCGTTCTCGGCACACGCCACTCGACCCACGCCCACCCCACACACGACACTGAGTTCAAAATCAGGTGGTGGGGAGAGTGTGTGAATCCAGAAAGAATACCCTCCCCTACCCCTTTGGGTCAACCACTGAGTTCAAAATCAGGTGGTGGGGAGAAGTGTGTGAATCCAGAAAGAATACCCTCCCCTACCCCTTTGGGTCAAGTACCACTGAGTTCAAAATCAGGTGGTGGGGAGAGTGAGTGTGAATCCAGAAAGAATACCCTCCCCTACCCCTTTGGGTCAACCAGTGTGAGTTCAAAATCAGGTGGTGGGGAGAGTGTGTGAATCCAGAAAGAATACCCTCCCCTACCCCTTTGGGTCAACCAGTGTGAGTTCAAAATCAGGTGGTGGGGATAGTGTGTGAATCCAGAAAGAATCGACCCTCCCCTACCCCTTTGGGTCAATGTACCACTTGAGTTCAAAATCAGGTGGTGGGGATAGTGTGTGAATCCAGAAAGAATCGACCCTCCCCTACCCCTTTGGGTCAATGTACCACTTGAATTCAAAATCAGGTGGTGGGGATAGTGTCAAGTGTGTGAATCCAGAAAGAATACCCTCCCCTAGCCCTACCCCTGCTTTCGCCTTTGGGTCAAGTCGACCGAGTCACCATCATCCATTATCACCAGTCAATCACCAGTGTCCGGAAAATCGACTTCATACGTACCGCGCAATGGCCGCGCACAGAGCAATCGAGTGTCGGCTGGTTCGCGGTTACCGTCTTACCGATACTACCCGAGCTATGCCGCCATGGCCTCGGCCATCGCCTCCGCTTCGGCCGCCGCCATGGCCTCCGCTGCTGCCTCGGCAATAGCCTCGGCCTCTGCCGCCGCCATGGCCTCCGCTTGAAGCCTTGCCCGGGCTTCGGCCTCGGCCATCGCCTCCGCCTCGGCCGCCGCCATCGCCTCCGCCATCGCCGCCTCGTCGCCGCGCAGCCACGACATACGAGACAGCAGGTGCGACAAAAAATAAGTCTCGCGAACTGTCTCGCGTCTCTGCTGGCCGTCAAAACCTGTTTCGAGACCCGCACCTATGAGCGCCGGCGCACGCTCCGCGCTCTTGCGAGCCCACGGAGAACGAGCCCATGGTTGCTGCGCCCCACCCCCGTGCTCTTCCAATGCCGCGCTGCTCGTCGTGACGTAGCGCCATCCACCGAGGCGCTGTCGCCACCCGAACGCCGCCACAGTGCTCACTTCCCAGCAGGCGGTCAACGCCGCGACGAGCACAGAAGCGAGCTGGGCGAGCCACCATCCGATCCAATGGAGAAGGTGCCAGTGCAAGCTGATGCGGCTCTCAACCAAGCTGCGGCACGCCTCATGGGCGAGCGCCGAAGATCGAAACCACCTGCGGCACTCCTCTTCCATCTTGTGAAGCTTCGCATCGGACGACTCCATCAAGGAGACACCGCGCACCTGAGGAGGGGCGCAATCAGAGTTCATCAACGGCAATCAAGGGGGAGGACTCCATCAATGAGACACCGCGCACAGGTGGGTTGATGCGATAGAAGCGCGCGCCGCCCGTGTGACCGTGGCCGCCCAACGCGCGCACGGCCTCGCCGAAGCTCGACTCGCCGTCAGTGTCGGTGGCGAGCGCCGAGGGGCCTCCACACCCTAGGCTGATGACGACCCCAATCGGGCGACGTGGCCACAGAGCCCGGGCCTCCCGGATGGCAAGAGCTGAGGGATCATTGGCGACGAGCCCACCGTCGGCAACGTAGCTGCCCTCTTCTTCAACGCCGGCTTCGCGCGCGGCCGCTCCGCTCTGCAGCCCGGCCTCCCTCCTCCAACTTCTTTGTGCACGCTCATGGTAGACAAGAGTGCGTGGAAACAGCACTGGAGCGGCCGAGGTCGCCTCGATGGCCTCCTCGAGCGTCGCGCTGCTGGTGCCGGCGAGCGCCGTGGACGTTGTGCCCGATGGCACGCGGTACGTACGGAACAGGAACGGCTCGAGGCCAGCGCCGCACCGCCTGGCGGAGACAGCAAAGGCCTTGGGGCCGTCTTTCAGCGTGGCGAGCACTGGCGAAGGCGAGCCGCAAATGTCTCGCATGAACGCGCGTCGCTCGTCCGCGCAAAGGTGCCCACGCAACAGAAGCCTAGTCGGCGAGCGGTTGGCAAAGCAACGATTCTGCAGCTCACGAAGCGCAGCTCGTGCGAGCCTCGTTGCCTCTCCCTTTGGATAGCGTGCGAGAAAGAGTGAGCCGCAGCCGCCAATGCTCGTCCCAGCCACCAGGTCAAAGTAAGTGGATACGGGTGCACCAAGAATGGTCTCCATCTCCTCGACCATCGTTAGCAGGCAGCGCCCTCTGATTCCTCCACCATCCATGCACAGTATGTTTATCGGCATGCTAGGAGCACGATCGATGAGCTGGCGAGCCTCCTGAACATCCACGTGCTCACGCAACTCAACGGTCTTGTAAGAATACAAGACCTGCGCGAGCCACCAGACCGTCGAGAACGCCCCTTCTGCTGGCACTGCTCGTGACACTACGCTTCGTGACTCGCGCCGTGTCATGATGTCTCCGGCCTGTTGCCGAGAAACAAGGACGTGGGCCGGCGGCCCAACGCAAGCTCTCCTCCTTCTCGCGGGGGGAATTGCCAATTGCAATTGCAATTCCAATGCCGTGAATTCACACCTCATCCGAAGTTTAGGGGGGACAGAATTAGAGCTCACAGCAGAAAAAGTGTGAGAGAAATCTTTGCCTTCTTTTCATGCTTCATTTGTCGGTGATATCAAATCCCCACTATTCTTCACCACCTGCCGAAGCCGGCCTTGTTTCGGGCCGAAGGATGGCACGCAGACAAAAATGTCTGACTCATCATCCTCAACCGGGCGGTCCACCCAGAATGAACTGGCGCCAAGCTGCAGCCTTGGTTGCAAGCGGCTGGGTGTTTGCCCTGCTCGACGACGGCAGCACATGCAGCGTGACGGCGCTTCCAGCGAGCACGCCGCCGCCATGGCCTCGCTCATAGGTAGCTTTCGCCTTTGCACCGATGAAGCCAATCCTCGTGATCGTCGGATGGGCGCGGAGCAGTGAAGGCACGTCATTGTACCTTGGTGTTTCCGCATGCGCCGCGCTTCGCTTCCTACCGACCTGCTCGTGCACGTTGGCCAGCACGTCCCAGACCGCGACCCCCACCTCAAGCGCCGCCGTTTGCGTGTCGGCAAGGGCCGTGGACGATGGAAGTCCCAACGCTGCCTGCAGCACCGGCCACATACTCCGATCCGCGTATGGCAAGTCGCCTGGCGCCGGCGCCGCGCTCGCCGTCTCGCCGAGGAGAAGCGCGCGGGGAGCCGAGGACATGAGCGGCTCCGCTGCCGCTGCGGCACCGTCCTGCTCATGCCTGCTGCCGCCGCCTCCGCGCGCGCCACCGCCTCCTGCTCGACCTTGAGCTTCTCCTCCTGCTCCTCGGACATGAAGCGGCGGTGCGGGCAGCAGGGGCAGCAACGGTGGGTGCGCCGCTGCCGGAGCTTCACGGCCCCTTCGAGCTTCACCGAGCTTGGACATCTGGCCCTCTTCGAGAAAGTCGACAAGCGGCGACACGTCGAGCAGCGCACCGGGTTGAGCACGTGACACAGCCGCGGCCACAACAAGTTGCACAGCCTTCGCCGCCGCATCGCGATTCGACCTCGAGAGCTTTACAACCGCCACGTCAGGACGTTCGCGTATTGCTTCGACCGCAGCGATCTTGTGGCCATAACGAGGCATGGGTAGCGTGCCAAGCACGGTCGCAGCACCACCATCCAGGATGGATTCGACGAGAGGCAAGAAGGTCTGCGAGAATAGTTCCATTTTCCCCACCTCATCGATCACGGTGATTGGCGTTGCCGTGGCCGACTTAAGAGAAGGCAGCGCGATGCTCTCAAAAGAGGGAACGTCCACCGAGTACTTGCCAACCATGTACTTACCCTTGCCCACCGTCGCAAGCGTGCCGATCACTGATGCCGAAGGACTCAGGGCGACAACGTCAAAGCCTGAGCGCTCACTGCCTGAGCGGCGCTCTGCCGTGTAGAAGCCGCACACGTCTTGACAAGCACGCACCGCTGCAACAACAAGGGTAGTTTTCCCGACCCCAGGCTGGCCTGTGATGAAGATGTGCCGAGCCATGATGATCTCGCCTTCGGTCATTCTTTCGCTCATCTGCTGACGTTCCAGGTGTGAATACAAGTCAATGAATACACATCACACGTACTGTACAAATAGCATCAAAACACATTAAGACATTCTTTCACAAGCAGTCATAAGGACTGTGGCCGTTTCCTTCACGCATCGGCTCGTATTGACGACAGCAAAACTGTAGCAGGCAAAATCATGAGCAAAATGTAACATCGGGATCAAAGAAGTTAAAACTCTCTCATAGCGTTCAGCATTTTCATATTCCCCGAACAAGCAAGTAGCAACGTAGGTGTCAGGGGGGGGAGCAGGGCGTGCAGGCATGCCTGGCGCTTTTGCCTTTTCGTGCGGCGTGTGGTGCATGCTGTTTGGCATGCTGGACAGCACAGAGATATGATCCCGCCATCAACTGATGATAACTCATGCGTACAGGCCACGCCCGTCCATGCCGCCAGCTACTATGCGTCTAGGCTCTACGCCCGTTTGCTCTTGTCCTTCTTGGGCGAGCGGTTCTCCGTGCCGGCGAGCGTGCCAGCAAGCCATTCGTTCTCAACGGCCGCTGGAGCCTTGGCCTTCTTCGCCGCGCCCTCCTTGGCCTTGGCAGCCCCGCCGCCGCCCGTGAGGAGCTTGGCCACCGAAGCGAGGATCAGCAGCATGCCAACGCCTCCCAGCCCCATCTGCAACATTTGCATCTGCGACTCCCGGTTCGGCCGCGCGGGCACGAGCTCGAAGGATTGGTTCACGACGACGTTGAGGAAAGGGTACTTCTCCTTATCATTGTAGTACGCTGTGGCCTCGAGCTTGTAGGTTCCCAGCGTTTCCTCGGCATCCAGCTCCAGCGGGTAGCGGAACGAGCGCTGCTCGCGCGGCCCGAGAGGCTGCCCATACTCAAAGCGGCCGAGATCCTTGTACAGGGTGCCGTCGGATGTCCGCAGCTTGACCACGATATGCGACATGTTGAACATCTTGTTTCCATTGTTGATCATCGCGACAAGCAGGTCGGTCGTGCCGCCGATGTGCAGCTTAGTGCTGTCCGGACTCTCGGGTAGGATCCACGCTGGCTCAATGTCAGAGTGAGATTCTGTTGCCGTGAGCTTGATGTCCTCCGAGAGAGAGGGGTCGGAGAAATCGGTGCGGTCAACCTCGTCAGGCGCTTCAGACTCTTCTGCGGAGACGGCGACTGCCGCAGAGGTGAGGATGAGCGCAATGATGAGGAACCTGTCGATGCGGAAGGCCATGAGGACCTGTGATCTGCACGAGTCGTTCGGCGGAGACCGGCTCAGGGATTGCACTACAGGCTGGCGACAAACGATCGTCGGCTGTGCACATCGCGCGCGCGGCGCGCCGTGTCAGATGGTCTGGAAGTGGCTCACCTGCAATCCCCGTCGGGGCGGCTCTGCGGCTCGGACACGTCATCGTCAAGTTCTCGACAGTCGTACCGTAACTGCATGCAGCGGTCTCAGTGGTCGGTACCGCACGTGTACAGGCACACGTCGCGTGGGTGCGGTGCAGGGCCCTGGGCACAAATTTGATTTCTCCGGATACAATGTAGGCATTTGTTTTCCGGGCACGGGGCAGGCTGGTGTGTATGCCGGTGTGTGTGCTGCCGTCGTCAGCCGTGATCATCTGGACAGTTCTGAGGACTCAGAGTAATGACGAGTAAAATCTAACGCGGACTAAACGCTTCTATACACTAATCACTTATTACTGGGCCGTCGGCGCGTCCTGACTAGATGTGGCGCTATATGCTACGGCGGCCCCGCATTGTTCAGCGGACTGACACGCCGCTTTCATGTGCCTCCTTCACCTCGTCATGCGTAGGCAGCGGACCGGCTCTCAGGAAGACGTGTTCAAATTGGGACATCACGGCGGCGGGCTCGAAGGCACGGTGCGCATTGAAGTCGCCTCTCTGATTGCGGTCAAAGTGCAGCATCTGGTGTACAAGAGACGCGTGATCGCGATAGAAGAAGCGCTCCAAGTTGTGGCCGCGTAGTGTGTCGAGGTGCATACTGCCGTGTCCGTCGTCGTCGTGCGCTGCCGAGGCGAGCACCGGACGGTTGTGCGCGGAGAATTCGGCGCATGCAAGTCCAAACGTCTCGCCGCCACTTCGCGCGTGCAACATCGCGTCGCATGTGCGGATGAAGCTCGAAATACGCCCAACGTCCGAGGTGCGTGGAAGGTGGATGATGTTGCGGCGGGGTGTGGTGAAGGGGGCAGTGTTTAGGAAGACAAAGTAGATGGAGTCGGCGCGCGCCCGCGCCACCTCGATAACGGCGCGACTGGCAAACTGGATGTCGAAGGTGTCCCATCCGCCGTGCCGGCCGAAGACGGTCGCATCGGCCGGGAGCCCGAGCTCCACGCGGAGGTTGGGTCCATGCGGATCGCATGACCTCACGATGTGGGGCACGACAGGTGCAAAGCCGCGGACGCACGGGCTGATCTTGGCGTACACATCGCCGTGCGGCGTGTTGGCATGGAAGACGCAGTGGACGAGAGAACGCACGCTGCGTGGCAGCAGCCGCACGTCGGGCACGTACGGCGTGCCCTCCTTGATGATGTACACGTGGCCGATGCACTTGTTTTCAAGGAAGGCGCCCACCTCGTCGACTTGGAGCCCGATGACCCGCTTCGCGCCGAAGCGCCGCGTGAACTTATCACGCGCGCCATGGTACCCTTCGAGACCGGGGTACAGCACGTACGAAGTTAGTCCAAGGCAGCGCTCGCCAAAGTCAGCGTAATCGTAGACGGCCACCTCCGTGCCGCGCTCGCACATCGAATAGGTCCAGAAGGCGACGCGCTGGCCCAGCCTCGGCCGCCTTGGACAGCCATCGCCACCGCCGCCGCTTGCGCCGCCACCGCCGCCGCAGCATCTGCCACCTCCGCCGCAGCTACCGCTCCCACCATTGCCGCCGCCGCCCACGCCGCCCACGCCGCCCCCGCCACTCCCGCCACTCCCGCCACCGGCGTCGCCACCGGCGTCGCCACCGCCGCCGTTACCGCCATCACGATCACCGTGAATGGCAGCTTTAGCAGAGTGAATGGTAGCTTTGGCACAGCGAATCGCAGCTTTGGCACTTGTATCTTTGGAATGGGCGAGGAGGCCGCAGCCCTCGAGCAGCAAGCTGACCTCGTCCAAGTGCCAACCCATCGCCTCGAGAGCATCGGCGAGGAGCCGCGGTGAGAGGCTCAGGCGCTGGGCAATCGTGAGGTCATCGGCCATGGATGGAAGATCGTCGAGTGCGGTTGCGATCTCCAGGGCGATCTCCTCGGATGAGTGGCCGTTGATGAGCTCCACAGAATAACTTCGCGCCGCCAACGCTTGGCGCAACACGCCGATGGCAGTGATGCAGCGCTCCCATAGCGTGATGGGCGGATCCAGTGGCTCCAAGCGCGATGACGAGGGCATGGGGATTCGACCTTCCCGCCAGGATCGCATGAAGGCATTTATAATGCGCTGCCGATCAGTGACTGCGCTCACGCCACATCGCTTCAGCCGTCGCATCAGTGCACTTCGGCCCTCAACAACGTCCACAGCAGAGCAATACCTATAAGCGAAGCTGCATAAGTCTTCGTCCTGCAGCTTTTCAAAAAGATGCGAGGCCCCCGCTTCCTCCAGAAGCATCGCCATGCCATGCAATAGGCGCGGCGGTGGGCACGATGTGCCACCCGATTCAAAGAAACTCCTCGCTTCTGCCTCAGTCCAGTGTTGCATGACAGCCAAGTCGAGCGGCACGTCGTCGGCGAGCGCCTCGCTCTGGAGCTCGTGCAACTTGTCGACAGAGAGCGGCATTAACGCGGTCCCGCCTAAAAGGTGCTCGTTTTCTGCCGTGAAGCGTGGGCCACCATTTACACGCAGGTTGTGATGGTGAGGATGCGTGTTGCCAAAAAAATCACCAAAAGCGCCGTCTCGGAACCTACCGGTACGCGTTGTGTTGAACAGCAGCCGGCACTCTTCGCAAATGGCGACGCTTACGCCCAACTCTCCAAGCTCCTGGGACCCATCAGCGTGGGAAAGGAGCATTCTGAATAGCGGCGAGCAAGCGGTAGCTTACATGAGCAGCGATTTGAGGCGCCAGGCAGCGAGGCTGTCCGAGGCGGCAACAGAGGAGAATCGGAGGGGCATCTACCTCGCTCTCTGCAGCAGCATTTTCATAGGCGCGTCCTTCATCATCAAGAAGAAGGGCTTGATACTCGCGAGCCAGAAAGGCACGCGCGCCGGCGCGGGAGGCTACTCGTACCTAACGGAGCCGCTCTGGTGGGTCGGCATGTTGACGATGATCGGCGGCGAGTTTGCCAACTTCGCGGCATACGCTTATGCCCCGGCGATCGTGGTGACGCCGCTGGGCGCCTCGACGATCATCATCTCAGCAATCCTCGCCAATTTCTTTCTTGGCGAGTCGCTGCACGCATGCGGCATCCTCGCCTGCGTGCTCGCTGTGTGCGGCTCGCTCATTCTGCTCAGTCACGCACCCGCCGAGGCGCCGCTCGAGTCGGTCGAGGAGATCTGGGCGCTCGCCACGCAGCCGCAGTTCCTCGTGTACGCGTGCCTGGTCATCAGCCTCTCCATACTCCTCATGTACCGCTTCGCGCCGCGCTATGGGCGCACGCACCTGCTGATCTACGTGCTCATCTGCTCGCTGGTGGGCAGCCTCTCCGTCGTCTCATGCAAGGCACTCGGCATCGCACTGAAGCTGACCTTGCGCGGGAGCAACCAGGTGTTCAAGAAGGAGACGTTCGCCTTCCTGTGCTGCGTCATCTGCTGCATCCTCGTCCAGATGAATTATCTGAACAAGGTGTGCGCTCGCACTCTCGCATGCATGCCGCCACGCGCCGCAGCCCCTCAGCCGCGCCTGCACACAACGCCTCGAGACGTAACGGCCGCACGCATGGTAGCCGTTACGCCCTGGCGCCGTCCTTGCGACGGTTCCCATGCACGCTGCTGCGCACTCCCGCCACCATACCACCGTGGCTGTGCGCTCGAAGCCGCACACGTCGCGTGATCATGTTCACAGCTGTGGCCACAATCCAGGGCGAGCCATCCCACACGCTTAAGCCTTGCCATGGGCGATGTGATTTTCAGCCTCCCGACACCTCGACTTCCGAGGCGCTGCCGCCCGCCCGCCTGGCTGTGGCGCCGCCGCACGCCTCCGGTGCCAGGAGTGCCCTCTGTGCCGCACACTCCCAGCCCCAATTCTCGCCTGTGAGCGCCCGCGTACCGACGGCTGTCTCGTGGTGCAGGCGCTCGACACCTTCAACACGGCCGTCGTCTCCTCGACGTACTATGTCTTCTTCACCACGTGCACCATCACCGCCTCGATGATCATGTACAAGGATTGGGAGGGGCAGGCCGCGGGCACGATCACCGTTCAGGTGGCCGGGTTCATGGTACTCATGGTAGGCGTCTACCTGCTCACAGTGACGCGCGACGCCGAACCGGGCTGCGCGGCGGGGATGCGTGTCGTGCTCGGCCGGCCGGCCCGCGGCCGACAGGCGGGCGGCCCCGAGTACTCGCTAGTGCGGACGGATGACCAGAGAGGGGACTCGGTCTGATGCTGCACTGTCCGGGGGGATGCGCGCTGCGTGCGCCTCGGTCGGCCCGTTCTAGGTACAAAGTTGATGTGGCTGTCCGGCGTCGGTGGGCGTCCCCGTCGTTCATTCAGTTTTGTGTATTCAGATCGTTTCAAAGTTTCACAGATCCCGTCATTTTGTATACGAGCTGAATCACAGCCAATGTTTAGAATTCGACACCCAAGACACCGGACCGGCGTACATACGGATGCGGTTAACACTAGCTCGGGGACCCCTGGACCCCCTATTATCACAGCCATACTCGATCAGCCGCCGGGCCGGGCCGCTGAACGCTTAGCCCCGCCCGGTCGCCTTAAGCGCGTCCTTGATAAGGCGCATCTTCATCTCGGTGATCTTCTTCCGGATACCCTTCGCGTCGCCCACCTGCGCAGCCGCTGCGAGCTGCTGCGTGTGGTGTACGAATTTCGCGGTATATTCTCACGTCATGCATATTCTACTTAAGCGGATTCCACCAAGAGGCGAGACCGGTGTCAGCAACAAGCTCCAGGCACTGTCTTCCGCCCGGCTAGAAAGCTGGTAAGATTTTGAAGCCACAGGTTGCGCGTGCACGCTTCAATCCGATGCAAGTCTCCTGTTTGCTTCCGTCTGTTGCCGCTTCTAGATCGTCCGTGTTTGGATGTACTCATGCACGCACGGCGAAAGTGAAGGAAGGGTGCTTGCCATGAGGCAGCCGGATCGACCTCCGTGTCGTCGGTGTCGAGGGCGGCATCACGACTCGATACCGTCTCGTAGTTTACGCTGGCATTCAATGACGGCACGTTCAAAGGAGGCCACAGCAAAAGATCGGGCAGCGTCCACTGCACAGCCTTGGGATTCGAAACTTGCTCCTTAGCAAGGGGGCTCTCTGTCCAGACGGGCCGGGGCGCGGCAGCATCGCCTTTCCAAAGCTGGTCGGCGGTGCAGAGCCTGGGACGGCATCGCGAGTCTACGCGGCACTCCCAGTAACGCGCCCACTCGAGTTGCAAGGCCTCTCCAGCACTCGGCCAGAATGGTGCTGACCTTGTTGTTATCGTGCTTGCGTAGCCCACGTGGCGCATCGGCAGTGCCTCCGCACGGCGCTCGCCGAGCTTGACGCCGCAGCCAAACACACCAGCCCAAAACGAGAAGCCTGAGCTGCCCATCACGAACAGGTCAGCCTGTGACATCTGGATGAGCGCGTCGATGGTTGCATCGGCTGACGAGTCGAGGTGTATCTGCACTTCGGGTGCAATGGCGCGCACCGCCTCGGTGTCATTAGCTTGCCAGCCACGCTCTGAGAAGAGATCCACTTTCACGAACGGCGGTGCAAGCGGTCTACCGAGCGCGCGGCGCACGCCAAGAAGCATGTCCAGCACAGTTGTCGTCTCAACCCAGTGTGGATGCGGCATCCTCGTCTTCGGCCCGAGATAGTACACGTCTCCGCGACGAACATGGACGCAAATACGTACAGGGCCGCCGTCAGTGGCACGAACCGCCGCTTGATCGGCTTCAGCAGCACGTCGGCGACGCACAAGAGCAGCGCGCCAAAAGCGCTCCCGCAACCACAGTGCTGTGTAGCGCACCTCGGGTGGATATGAGCAGGCCATGCCTGCCTTTACGAAGACTGGATCAGGAATCCCGTTTGCGCAGTCGTCAGTAAATGCTTGCCGTCCCTTTCGAAGCCACAAAGCGGAATTGTTCGGCAGCACTTTGATGCGTGCCGCAATGGTGGATGCATTGCCTGCCGCGTGTGTCGGCTGTACGTACAGGTGCACTGGTTGGCCGTTGATGATTAACGCGCTGCTGCTGACCGTCAACAAGGGAGCGTAGACGGGTGGTACAACGCCGCGTGGGTCGCTCTCAAAGAAGTCGCTGAATGCAAGGCCAAGACCGTGTGCCATCGCTTGCGGCCGATGGAGGAGCCCGATGCCATGCCTCGAGGCGAGAGCGACGCCCGCCAAATAGGAATTTATGGCGTGTGCGAATCCTGCAAAGGTGTCCGTGTTTTTTAGCAGCCAGATGGAAGGCAGTGGCGTGGCACCTGCGCCTGGATCGCGTCGCATTCGATCCTTTAGGGAACGCATGCTCATTACCGGGTACCGGTACTTCACGTGAAGCTTTGGACGCCGCGCGCGCATACGTTGTACAGTAGGACGTAGTACCGCAGACGAGCTCAAGAGCTCTGCCCCAAGAGCTCAAGGCCGAGAGCTCAAGGCCGAGAGCTGTGAATTTAGATTCATAGAGTAGGAATTTCCAGCGGCCATGCAGATGAATGCTGGTGAGGCGATCGACTGTGCCCTTTACAAACTCACACGCTCGGTCGCAGATCGCAACGATGGCCTCGCCGAGATTAAGGCCCTGCTCAGCACCGAGACCAGTGCGATTACCGAGCGGCTCGGCGACGTGCTCGGAAGTGTGCTCACCCTGCTGAATCATCCAGAGCGACAGCGATCTGTCTCGGACGATGACTTCATGCTGGTGGCGGTGGTCTGCTCACTGATGAGTCATACGTCATTGCTCAGCGGAAGCACTGGGACGAGGCTGATGCCACGAGCGCAGCAGTGCCTGCGAGCAATGGTCGACCTGTGTGGGACACGCGCCGCCGCCAAGCTCGTGCCTTCAGACCATGCCTTGAAGACGCACAAACTGACCACGATCAACATGTTCGCCACCCTCTCGGCCGCGAGCACCCAGGGCCCGGGCGTACAGATGCTCCTCTCAGAGCTCCCGTCCGTGCTGCGCGCGCTCGCCGCCGGCCTCGCTGCTGCACCAAAGTCTTGCCTCATCTGCCTCCGTCTGCTGCTCTCCGCCGACCGCGCCGCGATGCACGCGCACGCTGAGCTCTGGCTGCCCGGCGTCGTCGAGTTTGTGCTCGACGAGCTCAAAGAGGCGCGACTGGCTGACGCCGAGGCGGCGCGGCTCGCAGCCGCCGAGGCCACCGGTAAGAAGGGGCCCGCTGTGAGCTCATCGGAGGCCAAGGACAAGAGCAAGGAGGCTGGCGAGGCGAAGGACAAGAGCAAGGAGGCTGACGAGGCCAAGGAGAACCAGGGCGGCGCAGGCAGCAGCGGCCGCCGCTCCCCGGTCGACTTCCACAACCACCCGCTATCAGCGCCTTCTGCCACTTTCGGACTTCCGCAACCACCCACGGCCGGCGGTGGAGCGGGCGGCGGTGGTGCGGCCGTCGCTGGCGGTGGAGCGGGCGGCGGTGGTGCGGCCGTCGGTGGCGGTGAAGGGGGCGGTGAAGGGGTCGCCGGTGGGAGCGGCGGCGTTCGCGCGAACCGGGGCGGTGGCGTCCGCCACGGCAGCGGTGGCCGGCCAGAGCTCATCAGAGCTCATCAGAGCTCATCAGAGCTCATCAGCCAGGCCATCAGCTTGCTCGACGCCACGGCGCCGCTGACGCCGTCGCCGACGCCGCAGCGCACCCACGCGCTCTGTGAACAGGTGTGGGAAGTGATCGCACGAACGCCGCCGGGGCTGCCCGAGCCGATCCTTCTACCGACGCCCACCACCAACGCGGCACGAGAGGAGGCAACAGCGCGCCTATGGGGTGCCGTGGCCGAGCTGCTGGGTCCCTATCTGGGCGAGCCCGACCGCCGCGATCAGCTGAACCAGTTCCTGACGCTACCGTCGGCTGGGTTTGGCGCGAAAGAGCCGTCCGACCGCTCTCCTGCGTACGCAATGCGTGCGGGCATGTTCCGCGCATGGCGACGGCTCGTACGTACTTGGACGCCGCTGATGGTCGATGCGGAGGACCGCTCGAATAGCGAGAGACGCCTCTCCCTTCTCATGATGCCGCTGCGTGATCTGTGGAAGGCCTGGGAGAGTTGGCCGTCGCTGCCCTCCGCAGCGCTGCCCCCGAGCGCGGGTACCTCGAGCGGCGTGCCCACCGTTAGCGGCGGCGCGCTGGGTGCTACGGGGCTCGCGCAGGTGGAAGAAGCGGCAGCCGCCTGCTGGTGCTCCGCGTGCGAGGCCCTCGGTGCGCGCGCCTTCCACCCGTCTGCGGATTCACTCTGGGCGCTCACTGTGCTGCCGATGGCGGCGCATCCACATCCACCGGTGCGCCAGGCGCTGCTGTCCACGCTCGATCAGGCGATGAGCGCCCACCACAGCGCTGTGATGGCGTGGCTCTGCCGCGCGAGTGGACGCGCGCTCTTTGGCGACATCATCCGCCGCGCCTCCACCGCGGAGGCGCACCTTCTGCGCTGCCACCACGGCGCCAGCGCACGGACGGGCGCTGCTGCGCCGGTGAGCGTCGCCGGTGCGGCCGCCAGCGGAAGCGGCGCCCAGTCGACCTCGGCCGCTGCCGGCTGGGACGCGGCTCGCGAGGCGACTGTCGTCGAGTGGACCTCGGGAGGCGCCTTGGGTGGTGGCGGGGCATGTCCCGCCACCCCCACGGCCGATCTCGAGGGCCTGCAGTGCAATGGCAGGGGCAGAAGCGGCGGTAGCGGCGGTAGCGCGCCCTCCTCCGAGCTGCGCCACCCGATCACTTCTTTGCGCATCATCTGCCGCTGCTGGCTGCGTGCGCTCCTTGGTCTGCTCGAGCTACCCGTTCCGGCGGTCGCCTCGAGCCTAGATGAGAAGCGGCGTGCCGTCTCTGACGTGTGCGGCGCTCTGCTCGCGACTGATCCGGCCGTCGCCTTCGCGCAGCTCGGCGATCAGCTCCTCGGCGATCAGCTGCGCGCTCTGCTTCTCTGTACTCCCGAGCTTGCAAGCCATACGCTACCTCGGCTCGGTAGCCTACTCTTCGACCCAACCATCGCCTCCGTCGGCTCCCCATGCATGTCAGCGGGAGCCTCGCTCTGCGTGGCCGCGGTGCGCGCCCTCGCGCTCCAGAGCACCGACCCGCAGCTCGTGCGCCTGCGCCGAGACGGCGCTCGAGACGGCGCTCGAGACGGCGCTCGAGACGGCGCTCGCGACGGCGCCCCGAGCTCCACCGAGCTCGCGGGGGGCATCCAGGTGGTCGCACGGGTGGTTCAGTTGGTGCTTGAGGGTGCGATCCCTGAGCGGTGCTCGTCGGTGCTCCACGACGGCGCGTTCGCGCTCACAGCCGAAGCGATGCATGCATGGCAGATCCTCGCCGTGTATATGGCCGGGCAGGCGGCCTTGCGCGCCCGTGGCGCCGCGCACGCCCTCGCCCTCTGCCGGCCGCCGCCCTCGGCCGAGCAGCTCCAGGTGGTGCAGTTGCTCGGTCTCGGGCCAAAAGCAGCCGCCGCCGCCGCCGCCGCCGCCGCCGCCGCCGCCCACCACCCCGAATGCGTGCCAGAATGCTTGGCCAAGCTGAAGCACGCGGCGGTATGGAACCCCACAGCCTCCACTGGGGGCAAGCACCATTGGACATGCCCCAACGTTGGGCGGCCGGGCTTCGTCGAGGCGCGTACTGCCGCGCATTTGGCCCGAACCGCCGATGCCGCCGCCGCCGCCGCCGCGCCATCCCATCCATTCACAGCCGCCGCGCCGCCCCGTCCATTCACAGCCGATGCGCCACCGGTCTGGGCGACGGTGTGCACGACTCTGCTGCAGACGTCCCCGAAGCCCAGCCGACTCTTTGGCAGCGCCATCTCCGCGGACGCTGTGCGAGCCGTGTGGGAGGCGACGCTGCGAACGCTCGCGCATCTCGACCCCACCGAAGTGCGCTCACTACGGCGCTCGACCCTCGCGCATCTCGACCCCACCGAAGTGCGCTCACTACGGCGCTCGACCCCACCGCTCCCTCTCATACCTGACTTGGGCGCTGAGTTGGGCGCTGTGAGCCCGTCGGATGAGCCGCCTGTGCCCGCGGATGCGGGCAACGGCCACAGCACCGACGCCAGCGCCAGTGCCGGCTCGAGTACCAAGTGGCTGTACAGCCTGATGAGCGAGGCGCTCGCGCCTGGTGTGGAACCAGCACTGCGCTTGCCCGCCGTCCGTTGGTGCCGCACACCCACACTCGTGAGCCTGCTGAGGGAAGAGACCCCACAGCTGGCCGCGCTAGCTGCGGCGCTTGCGGGCGTGCCGGGCCAGCAGCTGCACGGCGTCGCTGCGATCGCGACGGCGGACGGCGGAACAGTGCTTCCCTTTACGGACGTTACGGAGCGCGAGGACGAGCAGCAGGAGGAGGGGATGGAGCTCGACGATGACGACGACGACGACGACGGCGACGACGGTGACGACGACGACGACGACGCATCCGAGGATGGCGCTGCTCCGCCCCTCGACAAGGCAAGATCCCTCGCGCGCAAGCGCAAACGTGCCGAGAGCGCGGGCGCGGGCGCTGCCGTGGGCGCCATTACTGAGGCCGTGCAGCACAGCCTGGCGGATGCACTGGCCCATGTCGAGTCGCTGAATGGGGGCGCTCTCGAGCGGATGAGGCCAGCCGAGCTGTTCAGCGTGCTCGAGGCGCTGGGCGAGCGTGCTATGCTGGCGACGCGGCTGCTCCGCGCGACGCAACGCGCGCAGCAGAAGGTCGCGCGCGCCCTGAGCAAGGTGCATAAGAAAGGTAACTAGGTACTAGTGATTGTGATTGTGAACATGTACAGACAAAACCATACAAGAATTGAATTGTACTGAACCTGGTCCCATGACCTGGTCCGCCCTCGTCGGTCCTCGTCGAGGTCGAGCCGAGTACACTTCACTACACTCTACAGAGTACAGTCACCGGGGGTAAAACAAAATGGTTTTCGGCGCGGGCAAGCGCGGGCCAACGATCTGGGGGCGCAGACTGGCAATGCAGGACTTTAAGAACTTCCTACACGGAGCTGGAGCCGCGGCGGTGTGGGCCGGTCGGTGAGGACGAGTCGACGAGAGCGTGTGCATCACTGTCGGGTCGAGATCTCGGGTGCAGTGTGCCTGAGGGGAAAGTATTGGAAAGCCCCTGCGCTCTTGGTTCGTGCTTGACAGTTTTGCACGAACCAAGAGCGCAGGGACCTTCTTCTGCTTACGGGTGATAAATGAAGAGCTTGACATTCATTTTCACGATGCGACGTCCAGGGCTTTTCATGAGAAAAAACGGGTTCACACGTGAATCAGCCCCGCGCTCGGGAAAGTCTCCTCCGCTCCGATGTGTCTCACTGCATGTTTTGCGACTCCGATGGCCGCGGAGGTGGTCGATAACATCACGTATATCGACTGCCAAACCACGGCGAAAGGCGCCGACGCCGACTCGGCGCGCATTCGCGCACTTTCAAAGGCTATGCAAGATGCTCAGTTCCAAACGGGATCAGCCGCAGTGCACTTCAAGGGATTTGGTTCGGGCTACATCGCAGGCGCTGAGTTGGATGGGCAAATCCGCCTTCTGATCGAGCATATAAGAAAGGGTGGATACAAGTCGCTGGTGTGGGATGGCGACGATTACTGCGCGACCGGCTTCACAGGTGTGCTTCCACGAATCAGGAAGGAGCTGCCCCAGCTGCGGATGGGCGCGGTGCTTTTAGCCAAGCACCGTGAAAAGCGCTTTCATGCTTCGTGGAGCGTGCTCACGGGCGACAGCGAAGGGCACATCGGGCCGTTCGACTGCTTCCTTGTGGACGAATGCGTCTCCGAGGGCGGCTACGAGGCGCTCGGTTGGCTCATGCTGCGGGCCACGTGCGCGAAGAAGGTGGTGCTGCTTGGTGGTGGTGTCGTCGTCAAGGGCGAGTACGATCTGATGCAAGCGGCGGCGGAGGCGGGCACTCACCCGCAGGTTGACTTCAAGCTTTTTGATGTCGCACGGGTCCTAGCCACGGGCGAGGAGCAGCGATCAGCGCTTCTAGGCGTGCTCCCGAAGGCGTAAGGGTAAGCGTTCGCGGGCGGGTCCGACACGTTGACGAGGTGCGCCCTTCGTGGTGTGAGGGTGCGTGGTGCTGCCTAGTACTTCTGGAGTTGGTGCTGCCTAGTACTTCTGAGCAACCGCTGGTCATGAATGCTGGCTCGAACCACCTCGCCTCGTCAGTGGTTTCGTGTCAGCCGGCAACAGCCGTGTCGCACCACTGCGGGATTCCGGATCGAAAGGCAAACTAAGAGGCGAGAGGGCGGGAGGCGAGAGGGCGGGAACCATCGATCGCATGAAAAAGGTCGGTCCCAATAGCACCTGATACAAAAAAACCGAGCGCGTGTGCTTATACGATATTAAGTATTAACTATGTGCATGTGCCCCGAGACAAGGTCCCACCGGCGGTGTGGGCCGGGCGCGTCACCAAAATTGACAGGATCCGCGCCATGACCGCCTACGACGACCGCGACCCAACCACGTGCGTGCCACGCCCTGGCAGGATCCCGTATGCAGCCTCGGCGATCGCTCGATCGGTGGCGTAGTTGGAGGTGGCACTGGCCGGCCCCGTGTATTGGTGACCGACGTTGAAGACGCCCGTGCCTCCTCGCGCAGAGGGGGCGGTCTGAGGCGCGCTCGTGCGCAGACCGTTGTTACCGATCACGCCCGTCGTGAACTCGTTTCCATGTCCTCCTGCGTGACGCGGCTCATAGTACGCCGGGTTGGCTGCCCGCTGGAGCCTCTGCTCATTCGGATTGGTGGCGAGGTGGAGGCGCGTACCAGTCGGCACGCGGTCGTCGATCCGCGCGATGCGCCCATTTGCGTCGCGCAGCGGGTCAGATCCGAGGTGCTTCGCAAGCCCCAGGCCGTTGGCGACGAAGCCGGCAGCGGTCGGCTGGCGTGCATCGACGAGCCCCTTGTATGGAGCGGTGGCCGAGAAGCGACCGCAGTAGTAGGCGCCGTGCACGAGCCGACACGAGCCAAAGGTGAAGTAGTCCACATCGGTCGAGTAGAGCTCCGCGGCCTTGAATGCCTTGGAGTTGGCGGCGTAGTAGCACTTCCAGTATGAGTACTCGAAGGCGGGTGGCGGCATCGGCGGCGAGGGCGGGGGCGGCGGCGAGGGCGGCGGCGGCGGTGAGGGTGGCGGTTCGGGTGGCGGCGAGGGCGGCGGCGGCGAGGGAGGCGGCGGCGAGGGCGGTGGCGAAGGGGGAGGCGACGGAGGCGGAAACGGAGGCGGGCGTGGCGGCGGTGGTGAGGGCGGCGGAGGTGAGGGGGGAGGTGAGGGCGGTGATGAGGGCGGCGGAGGCGAGGGC
>JWZX01003388.1:0-31671 GCA_001275005.1 Chrysochromulina tobinii
ACAAGCTTGTGTAAGCGGTCTTCGCCCACTTCTTCCCTCTCGATCGCCTGTGGGGGATCCGAGGAGCTACTCTCGAACTTTCGCAACAGCAACGAACGACGCGTCAAAACATAGTTCAGTCTGCATGCATCCGAGTCGTACACAAAGCCTCCCTTGGGGGGGGACTTTTCAGTGTGTTCACAAACTAGTCAAGAACGCTTCAAGTAATTTTCAAGGAAAGTACGACGATGCGAGCGGCGCTGTCGCGGACCGCCACCCTGAGCGGCACTCGCGCCCTTGGCATGGGCCGCTGCCTCGGTGTGCCCTGCGAACGCCTCTACAGCCGCAGCAGCAGCCGCTTCACCAACGAAGACGCGCCTGGTTGGTATGGTGGCGAGCGGCTCCGTGCAACCACCATCCTGTCCGTGCGCAAGGAGGGCAAGGTCTTCCTCATTGGCGACGGCCAGGTTTCGCTGGGCTCGCAGGTGATCAAACCAAACGCGCGCAAGGTCCGAAAGCTCAAGGAGGGTGTCATCTGCGGCTTCGCCGGTGCGACCGCAGATGCGATGACGCTTTTCGAGCGGCTCGAGATGAAGCTGCAGGAGCACCCGGAGACGATGCGCGCGTGCGTGGAGATGGCCAAGGCGTGGAGGATGGACAAGTACCTGCGGCGGCTCGAGGCCATCATGATCGTGTGCGACAAAGACGTGTCGCTGACGCTGACTGGCACTGGCGATGTCATCGAACCCGAAAAGGGTGTCATTGGCATCGGCTCGGGCGGCGCCTTCGCGTCCGCGGCCGCGCTCGCGCTCGTCGACGTCGAGGGGTATAGCGCCGAGATGATCGGACGCAAGGCCATGGATATCGCCTCGGACATGTGCGTCTACACCAACAAGAACTACGTCACCGAGCTCCTCGACGCTGCCATTCCGCCAGCCACGCCTTCGGCGCCCTGAGGATATGTAGACAGAATCATACGTTCAGGGACGGTGCTGGGTGCGTGTACTGGGGAGCCTGATGAGGGCACATCGGAGATCCCAGTTGCGCCGCGGCAGGATCATGTAAATTCTAACACTAACGCTGCTCGAGTTCAATCAACACACACTGACACTCGTCTCACGTCCGTCTCGCTCTGGCTCTCGGTCCCCGCCGGGCGCCGGTCGGTCGCTCCGCGCACACACCGGTTCATGTGTCCGGTCACTTTCGCTTTTGGTCCTCCTTTGCGAAGGTCGTCTTCTTGGGCGATGCCGGAGGGGCAGCCTCGCTCGGCGTCTTCTTGGGCGATGCCGGAGGAGCAGCCTCGCTGGTCGAGCCCTTTGCGCCACTTCCACGCTTCGTGCCGCCCTTACCGGCGCCCTCATCTTTCTCCTTCTGGCCGAGATTGCCGGGCGCGGTAGCGCCGTGTTCAATTGTGGCGAGGGCGAGGGCTTGCCCCCTGGCGAGGGCTTGGGCTCGGACGAACTGGAACCTTCAGTTTGAGCTTTTGCTGGCTTCGCTGCCGACGGCGCGTCGGGCAGCTCATGCCACTGCCGCTCTCGAAGTACAGGGGCATAGTGCGAGAGCAAGGGCAGCACCTCGTCCTTGGGGATAGTCTTATTGAGCGACTGCAGGAGCAGCACGCAGCGGGTCTCGAACCGTTCGGCCGTGGCGTACGCCTTACGGGCGGCAGCCTCTGCGGCGGCACTGGCGCCCTTCGCAGGGGTTGCACTCGCCTGCAAGATGGAGATCTTGTCGCGGAGCATCCTCATGGCTTCCCACGAGCTCTCGCCAAAGACCTTCCACGAGAGCTCCTCCGCCTTCTTAAGAGCTGCCTCCGCGTTCGAGATCTTGCCAGCCTGCAGCCAAGCACAAGCTGTCCAACTAGCCAGCTGCGCCACCTGCTTCTTACTCCTCTTGTCCGCCGCCAACCCAAGGATCTCCGACGCGCTCTCGTACAGCTTCACCAGCTCTGCAAAGCGGCCTTGGGCCCAAAAGAGCTCTGCCATCCTCAACAGGTTGTGCGCGATGAGCGGATGGTTCGGCTCTCCCGGGTTCCTCCTGCGCCGAATGGCGAGCGCTCGCACGATCATCTCCTCGATCGCCTTCGCATCGACTCCAGCCTCGTCGTCAGTAGAAGTGGGCATTGTGACGGGCGTCGAGGAGGCCCCTGGTGGACCGCCCGGGGCTGCGGCCGTCGCGGCGGCCGCCCCAGCCGCTTGATCTCCCCCGGGAACAGTCTCGGGAACAGCGAGGAGGTGAGCCCCGCGGGCAGGCAGTGACTGGGTCGCCCCGACCCACGTCGCTCCTGGATTGGTGTAGGCCCAGACAGAGTACCCCCCAGCTGCCTGCTCGCACGAGAACAGTGGATCGAAGCGTCTCCTCATGAGCGCGAAGGCCAAGTCCTCGAGGATCCCGGCGACGAGAAGGGATGTGGGGCCTTCGCTCTGCTCGGCAAGCACCCGAGCGTCCTCGAGGACACGGCAGGCCTCGCCGATCCGACCACACTTGAAATGGTTGGCGCCCACAATCCACATGGCCTCCGCCAGGGATGAATCGAATCGCGGCTCGTCCGCTGAGGCGAGCGGCGAGCGCGTGCACAGCTTGAGAGACCTGGTCGCATGATTGACGGCATCATCTTGCTCCTCCGGACCCATCTCGATCATCAGACAGGCCAGCCGATTGAGCACGGGCGCGAGCCGGGGGTCGTCCAGCCCGTAGACCTTCTGGAAGATGTGGAGCGCGAGCAGGCACTTGTTCTTTGCCCCTGCGATGTCCTCAGTGTAAAGAGCCACTCGCGACATCTCGAAGAGCGTCTCCGCATACTCCAAGGTGCCGGTCATCTTGTGATGCGAGTAGATGCCGATGGCGCGATAGAGGCTCGACATGGCCGCCTCAATTCGGCCCATTAAGAACTGGGTCGCGCTCAGCTGGCGCAGTCCCTCCGCCACGCGCTCGCTCATCGTTCCGAAGCGCGAGCGGTCAATGTCGACGACCTCCTGCTGCAGAATGATCGCACCCTCATACTGCATGAGCCTCACCAGAAAGGCGCCGGCCTGGCCGTAGATCTTGGCAAGGGGCTCTAGGTACTTGAACTGGTCGCCGCCTTTCTCGGCTTTGGTATAGAGGCTCTCGGGATCGTCATTTGTCTCCTCCTCCTCCTCGGCCGCCATCACGTTGCCCTCTTCGTCGGTCCTCGCCGCAAGCTCCTTCATGCGCGTCACCTCGGCCTCCTTGCGCAACACCTCCGCATATCGCTCCAAGCCCTCGTGGTAGCGAGCACCCAGGTCAGCTGGCATGGCGCCGCCGCCCGCCTTTATCCAGAGCGAAGGGAGTTCACGGCACAGGTTCTCGTCGGCGAGCAAGTGGCGTACCTTGTCCATGTCGATGAGGAAGGCGGACAGCTTCTCCAGATTTCTACACCCAATCAACTGGAAGGGAAGTTCCAAGTAGCGTCGTGCATCCGGGACAGTCTCAGCCGAGGCATGTAAGAAGAATTCGTACATCTCCTTGTGGATAGCGAGCACTTTCGCTTCGTCCGGAAGGTAACGGTTCGTCACCGCCACCAGTAAGACATTAGACGTGATGCTGAGCAAACCGCCGCACTGGCACAGCATGGGGCGCATGCTGTCAAAGAAGGGCACCGAGTCGGCCTGGTTGATCTGCAACGCCTCGAGGAGCTCTATCTCCGAGACACCAGCGCGTGAGCTCTTCAGGTAGCTGAAGGTGCGCTGCACAAGCAGCGCCCCAAACTGGTCCTCGATCCGCTGGAGCACCATGTCCGCCAGAGCGACCATGTCCTTTTGGGCGAGGCAGTGACGAAGCATCCCATCCACCGTCTCGAAGACGGCGTTCGCCATCAGCTCCTCGATGCACATCTGCAGAAACAGCGGGGTGGCCGTCTGCTTGGACTTGACGATCAGGATCACGAGATGCGGTTCGAGCACCTTGTGATGAAGGCTGAGTATCCCCGAGGTGAGCAACTGCTTGTCGTCCCCCGTGAGCGCCGGAAGCTGCACCGTATGCTTTGCATCCGCCCAACCGCGGCTCACGAGGGCGGCGAATGCGGGAGACTCGCTCGCCGTCGAGAGAATGATGGAGCAGTTGCTGTGCAGCGTGCTGGGCACCCAGCTGAGAGGGTCCAGGCGCGTGCCGTCCGCCGCGTACTCGACTTTCAGATGGTCGATGCCGTCGATCAGAATGGTCACGGGCGCCGTCTCGCACGCCTTGGCGAGCCAGATGGGTACCATCTCGAGCAAATCTGAGCGCTCCGTGGGGATCTGGTTCTCGAAGTTGAAGGCGCGCTTGAGCTCTTCCGCGAGTCTCTTGACGATGTCCTCGGGATGCGTCGAGTTGGCCGTCGAATCGCAAAAGTGGGGCAGCACAAAGCCGGTCACCTCCTGGTCCTCCGCGCGCATGAGCCAGTTGGCGATCGCAGCCGACTTGCCAGTCCCCGAGTTGCCGACCACCACGAGAGGCAGACGAGGCTTGGCAACGGCGGCGGCTGTAGGCTTGGCACCGGCTACGGCGGGCTTGACACTGGCTGCGGCGGCGGCAGGCGTGGCGGAAGGCGTGGCGGCAGATTTTGCGGCGCGAACGTACGCGTCAATCTGCTCCTGCACGACCGAATGACCGACGTAGATTTGGGTGAATTGGCTGCCATAGGTCAGATGGCGCACAAAGTCCACATCGAGCTCCGATCGGATCTTAGTGTCCGGAAAGTCGCGCTTGATTGCGACGGTCAGGTCATTGTAGACCATCTCAGCAAAATCTTCGGGATATATATAGTCGCGACAGCACTCGACAATGGGCAGCTTCGCGCCCGTGAATGACGCGCCGCGCATCCTATCGCTCTCAGCCGCCCGCGCCCGTATCCGCTTCTTGAGGTCAGTGAGCTTCTTCTGCGTTTGCGGATCGGCATCGACGTAAAAAGGCCGCTCCTCTTCCGCCACAGTGTCGCAAAAGGCATCGTCGCGCATGTAGAACCAGGCGGACTGCGGCGCGCATTCGGCCTTGCTGTTCCACCCCAGGGCGCCGCCCAGAACTTCGAACTCGGTGACCGAGCGGCTCGGAATGTACGAATTGATGATGTGGCCAAAACGGTCGAATGTGTCCTGCGTAAGGTCCTCCTTTGCAGGCATCCATCCGTAGCGTAGGCCGAGGAAGTTCACAAAGTAGCGGGAGCTAGCAAGCCGCTCAAGACAAATGCTTACGACCGCACCGGACGTGGCCTGCTCCACCGTGACTCCCCAGCGCAGGTCGACGAAGGTGATGAAGAGGCCACGAGATTTGGCGAGCAGCCGAAGGGAGGGCGCGTACCGCTTCGTGAAGATCGCGCGCTCCGCGTTCATGTCACGAAAGGTTGACGAAAGGAAGACCTGCAGGGTCTTCCCCTTGACGGCACTGTAGTTCCTGTGCATCGTCGGTGGCACCAGCTTCTTGCGCTTCAGCATCTTGAGGCCCGATCGTTTCACCGCCGCGCTCACGCCCAAGAATCCAAAGTCGCTCAACACGTTGACGATGCTGTCCTTCGTCGGAAGGACACCAGCCGTGTCCAAGGCAATCGCAAAAGGTTGGTGGCGCGCCATGAAATCGTTGAACTCAACCCCCGTCACCTTGCCGTCCTTTCTCGAATCGCACTCGTTGAAGTATGAGAGCATGTCGCTATCTGTGAGCTCGCTGTTGAGGGAGAGCATCACCGTCTTGAGCTCCTCAAAGTTCAAGGCGCCGTTCCCGTCCTTGTCGTATCTTTGAAAAGCACGCATGATTGCCACCTCTTCAGCGCAGGCTTTGCCTCTGCACTCGAGGAATTCCTTCACCGTCACAACGCCGTCCCCGTTCGGATCGCATTCGTGGTAGATTTCGCTCAGCTCACTCTCTGTCAGATCGTAATTGAGCCTGCGAATCACCGACTTGAACTCGTCACGGCTCAGCTCACCGCTGCCGTCCTTATCGGATAAACCAAACGCAGCCATGATTGCCGGCTCATCCAACGCATTCAAGGTCGCCATGGTGAGCCTCGAAAGCCGGCTGGGCTCCTTGGGCGCCGTGAGGGGCTCATCAGCCCTCTTCTTCTCCGTATGCACGTCGTCAATGGCGCTGATCGTTGCGACGATCACCGCCGCCTCATCCGACCCGTTCGCGGCTACTAGGGTCGACAAGGCCTCTACCTCTGCCGGCAGGCGGGCGGTCGTGAGCACAACACTCACCCTTCCGTCTCCACCAGCCCTTACCGAAGCGGTGACGAGCTTGTCGGGCACCTTGGCGGGCATCAATTCGGCAGTCCGCTTGGCTACAAATCCCTTCTTCTCGAGCTCCTGATACATTCCCTGCCGTTTGCGGCTCAGCCTGGCGCGCAGCCTTGATTGCAATCGAATGATAGAAGTCATGGAATCCAAACTCATTTGTCAATGATGTCCTCGCGCTCGGCCTCGGCTTGACGAAACGCAGCAGACTCGCGTGGCGTGCCGAGGGTAGTGGCCTTCGCTGCTTTGCGGGCAATGAAGCGCAACTGCAGGATGGGCGTTCCTGATGAGCTCCAAAGGCTCTTTCGAGGGCGAGTGGGACGGATGGCCTCGAAGTGGGGATCCCCGGAGATCACCGGGGAGGGTGAACGAGATCGGCCGACGCTGCCGCCGGGGCCTCCGTTGCCTCCGCTTTGTCTGACCGCCCTTCGAGCCGAAGCCGCTCCCTCGGCATGGGCGGCTATTTTTGCATCTTTGGCGAACCGCTCGTCCATCCTGCGCCTGCGCCTTACCCACTTGGCGACGGCATTCATCGCTGAGGCCTGGGCGATCTGCACTAACCACGTGCTCTGGTTACTCGGCGGTGGTTCGGGATCGGGGGCTGTCTCCGCTGCTATGAAGGACTGCCATGCAGCTTTCAATTCGTCTTTCGCGCGGCCGTTCAGCACGTCGATGAGCGGTGCACCGTGTTCGTCTGCCGACTGCATGCGTCGCCAGAGTAGTTGTAGGCGGGGAGCGCGCTTGGGTACTCTTTTGGCTTCACTTTCCCTTTTCGCTTCCACTTGCGCCTCCCATTCCACACGAAGTTTGCGCTTGCGACGAACCAGCTTGTGCACCCACTTGGCAATGATGCGCATCGCCAGAGCAGCCCGAGGCTGTGCCATCCACGAGGCGTTCGACAGGTTGACCCTGATCTCCGCCGCCTCGCGCGCTGATGCTTGCGGTGAGCTCTCGGGTGCTGCTTCGGAAGCTGCAAAGGCCTGCCACTCCGCGGCGACCTCGTCGTCCACGCCCCCGGCCTGGGTGGTCGAAGACGAGCGTCGCGCAGGTGAGAGTAGATTGGCCATGCGGCCCGCGGCATCCAGGGGCTTCTCGTGGAGCACGATCGCGAGCGCGGCGGCGATCCTCTGCTCGAGACGTTGCTCTTCGAGGTACTTGCGATCGGGGGGCGACCGATGAGAAGTCGGCGGCGCCGGAGCGGACCGGAGTGCCGCCGAAGCGGACCGAAGTGCCGCCGGAGTGGACGACGCTGAAGGGGACCGGAGTTTGGATGGTATCGCGGCCGAGCCGAGGGCGCGCGATCCGGTGGCGGGACGGGGGGGGCTGGCTGTACGAGGCGAACCTCCGAAAGAGCCGCGCACGAGATTGGCCGTACAAGATTGGCGATCGACGAGGGTGGAGGGGTGTACCAGGCGCGGCATGGGCTCCGAAAGGCGCCAAACTGCCTGAGCAACTTGCTGCTTCGGGAGGATCGGTGATTTGTATTCAGGCGGCGGCTTATAGCTGAACGGCGAGAAGGAAGACGACGGCGATGGGCGCAAGTGGAGTTGAGAAGCCTTTGTGGACTGCAAGTCGAAGAGGAGCTTCTTTGTCTTCTGCTCGTCCTCTGCCGTCCACGACAGAGGACGAGCCCCTTGCACTTCCATGTCGCCATGCGATCTCGAGAGGCCAGCCCGACCCCTGGCGAAAGCTGTGGCATGAGCGGTCAGCTGTGGCACTGCGCCTCCGCCATACGCCTCCTCGAGAGACGAAGCCATTCCTCCCGGCCTCATGTAGACTGCTCGCGCATCATCCATCGAGTGCGCAATGTGTTCATGCCCCCATAGCTCTTGCGCGACTTGCTCCAAGGCTCTGCCCGACGCCAGTACAGCCTTCGTCGCGGTGGTCATTTCGTAAACCGATGTCAGGCATCCCGCTGCCGACAGCGATCGCTGCATCACAGGCGCGGAGCTTGGGCGTGAGAAGGACGATTCCATCCACTCCCTTGACCGAAGGAGCTTTGCTGTCAAAGCAGCGCTCTGCATTGTGGCAACATGATAGTCCATATGTCCCCTAGGAAGCAACCCTCTCGGTGCTCGCGCTGGTGCCGTCACGAGTCGCAAGCGCTTGAGGGCGACTGCTTCGGCACTCAACTGCGCCATACTCGGCCGGTTGGCGAATTCGTCTAGCGGCATAAATCCTGGACGGGACGCAATGCGGTCTGCAAATGGGCGACATGGATGCGGTCGGAAAAACAAGTGGAACGCCCGAATTTTGTCTCAAACTTGGAGATTTCACGAGCACGTCCGAGATTGCATGCATGTACTGGGAGCGATGAAACGGGGACGCGCTCGGGGCTTTAGCATTTCTCGAATTTCAAGCTACGCTCTACCCGCTCATAGCTCGACCTTGAAACTCCTCAGCTCCCCTTTTTCGTCTTCCGCTGCCAAAATACTACGATGTTCTTTTCTGGTGGGTTTGCCTCGACTCGACGCAGCGTTGCCCATGGCTGCATGATCGCCCACCGTCGTCTTCCTCCACAGAAGCCAATCGGGGTGATGCACCAGCAAGCCTCCCTTGCCATAGAACGAAAAGAAGAGCACGACAGCCGGAGCGGCCCCGGCCCGAGGCGCCTGACACCCAATGCTGTGGCAGCGCACGCGTCGCTCACACCATCGGCGCGCCTGCTCGAATGATGTAAAGCCAGAGCGCAGCAACTGCGCCGTCCCCGCTGCCACGTACCCCAACTGCGCGGGAAAGTGGTCCTGACGCGCTACCTCGGCGCGACGCCTTTGGCTGCGACGCCTTTCATCCCTGGCCGCCGTCGCACCCCTCTCTCCCAATCTCTGCTCCCCCTCCTCCTCATGCATCTGAGCGCGACGATGGCGATCGCTCTCGTCCTCGTTGGCCTCGTCCTCGTTGGCCTCGTCCTCGTTGGCCGCTGCCGTCCGCTCGTTCTCGAGCGCCATCTCGAGCACCTCCTCCTCGTCGTCATCGTCCTCCTCCTCTTCCTCGCCGTCAGCATCGAAGTCCTCGTCCTCGCCTGCTTCCTGCTCGTCGCCCGTCTCCTCCCGCTGCTCGTGTAGTCGCTGCGACGGGAGCCTGGGTGGCGCCCACTTGACCCAACTATGCTGCGCCCGACTTGTTCGGACGCTCGCCTCGCAGCAGTAGCACGCGGCCGCCAGTCGATCGACCGGTACGCTCCCTTGCGGCATCGCATGTGTGAACCCGGCGCACGCATCGCTCGCTGCGCACCAGTCTATCACGTCGTCGAGCGCTGCATGCGGATCGGCGCGAAGTAGCAGCGCGGGGCTCTCACGCCGATCAGCCGCACTCGATGGTACCAGTACCGGCTCACTGGTGCTCGGGTCCAATGCCGCAACGAATCCCGGGATCAGAAGCCATGAGAGGGGCGTGCCAGGCACAGGGGCTCGGCCATTCGCGGCCTCGCCGATTGGAAAGGCACTCATCTTTGTAAATGTCACCCAGCCTGCCATCTCCCCACTGCCCGCGTGGAGAGGCGTGTACAGCACCTGCCGCCGCCGTCCAAAGCGCAGCCACGCGCGCTCATTGGCCTCGTCTGCACGGCGCAGGAGGACACTCGGCGGGACCGCCACGTTGATTGAGAAGCCGATGCACTCCGTCAGCCGATCGCACCACGCTCGGCCCTCATCGACGCTCATGAACAATGTCGCGAGTAGCATTGGTTGTGGAATTGGCTGCGGCTCTGGCTGCTCTTCCTGAGCGACGCTCGGGCGCCCATGACGGTGCGCCAGGCTCTCGTCGTCCTCTTCGGCCGAGCTGTGAGCCGGCCCACCCCTGTCCCCTCGCGAGTCTGCCATCCCGGCGCCCTCCGTGTCGAGGAAGCCGGGGGAGAGCAAGTACGCCCCGAGCGCGCTCGTTCCCAGCTGGACATAAGTGACCCACTCCGTTGAGAAGACGAGCTGCGCACCCGTTGCCCAGAAGCTGAGCCACAGCACAGACCCATCAGACCCATCGCCCTCCACGTACTCGGTGTCGCGCGGCGTGCTGAAGCCGACGCACCACGCATGCGCCGAGCAGTACTGCTCGCCCTCGCTCAATGTGCCTCGGTGACGAGCGCGCCACGCGCCGTCGTGGACGTCGCCCATGGCGTCTGAAAGGTACCCATGTTGAAGCGAGTACGTGCGGCGCTCAGACGGTGCCGAGCTGCTGGCACCAGTGCGAAGCGGGCGGCCTTTCCGATAGGCGACGCTCACGCCATCGTACACGCTCAGCATCCTAGCCCTGTTGCCAGTTGCGCCCTGAGAGATGCCGTCAAAGGTAATCCACGCCCGACGGCCGTCAGATGCTGAGGAACCATCGTCCGAGGGGTGGCGGCGCAGCACGAACCCTTGGCATGCCTGCTCAGCGTCGCAGAACCGGTGAGCGTCCATCAACGTCGTGTATTGCTGATGTAGCATTGGCACGGAATCCACAAGTTCTGCATCAGCCACATAGCTGGGCGTGTAGACGTAGTCGTGGGCGTTCACCGGGTCTTTGGCATATGAGAGCCAGTCAGCAGACAGGACGATGGAGACGTGGTCGAAGAATCGTACATGGTGCATGTGCCCGTCTTGCATGTGGGCGAGGGAGAGAGTGAAGCCACGACAGCGAGGCACGGAGGAACATACGTCGGCCGCCTGGTCCACGAGGGCGAAGTGCTCCTGGAAGGGCGTGCCCGAAAGGTACCCGATCTGGGCGAAAAAGCGGTACGCCATTGACTTCAATAGCGTGGCCGACCTGCGCCTGCGCGGCTGCGCGCATACTGGAATCGTCCGTTTTGGTTATGAATCGAAGTTATAGCCGTGCGATCTTAAGTGCTTGCATGCATGTTGCTATGTTTTCCAGCGTCTCGACTAGTCTGTGTGAATAGATTAGAAGGGCCGTAGACCTGCCGCGAGCTGACAAAGCTCAGTCTACAGTGTCTACTTGTACGAAGAGAGCTGGACGAAGGTCGATTCCCTCGACTCCCCGGAGGTGAGGCTATTGGCGACAGATGTTCACGTGCGGGGTCTGTGTGCGGCTCAAAGTGTCTCGTGTGTGAAAAATTACATAGTGCCGTAGCACGGGTTGTCGCGTCAGTCGTGTTAACGTTCACAGACACAGACACACATTCACATTCACACATTCATAGGCCCAGGCGAGCATGCGGAGGCGCTTTTGCGGAGGGTTCAGCGGAAGCACGTCTCTCCAGCTGCCTTCTTTAGCACCACCCGCTCCGAGTGTGACGACCGACGAGCTGCAATCGCTCGCCAAGCTCATTTTTGGCCGGCGGCTGCTCGTGATTACAGGTGCTGGCATCTCTACTGCCTCTGGCATCCCCGACTACCGCTCTCCCAACGGCTCCTATTCACGAGGACACAAACCGATTCAGCATCACGAGTTTGTTCGGCACGAAGCGCAGCGCAGGCGCTACTGGGCGCGCTCGTACGTTGGTTATCAGTACTTCTCGCTCGCTCGCCCGAATCCGGCGCACCGCGCTCTGGCTAATCTCGAGAAGCATGGGTTCGTGCATGGCATGGTCACGCAGAATGTGGATGGCTTACACACCTTGGCGGGCCAGCAGCGAGTCATTGACCTGCATGGTCGCATTGACATGGTCGAGTGCTTGCAATGCCATGCGAAAACGCCGCGATCGGCGTTGCAGGAGCGCCTGAGAGAACACAATACCGAGTGGGTCGCCTTGTTGAGGCCTATGCTTCCAACGGAGCTGCGGGCTGATGGCGATTCCGAGCTCTCGCAAGCGCAGACGGAGCAGTTCAGTATTCCAGCTTGTGAAGCGTGCGGCGGAATTCTGAAGCCCTCCGTCACCTTCTTTGGTGGTTCGGTGCCTCAGGAGCGTGTTCAGGCGGCCGCCCATGAGGTAGCAGCGGCCGACGCTGTGCTAGTGGTAGGATCTTCGCTGCAGGTCTACTCGGCATTTCGACTCGCAAAGGCCGCCGCAGAAGCGGCCAAGCCGATTGCTATCCTCAATAATGGGCCGACGTGAGCGCGCGGCCCTCGATCGCCCCATGTCCTCCGATCCTCATGTGATCCGATCCTCATGTGATCCGATCCTCATGTGATCCGATCCCCATGTGATCCGATCCCCATGTCCTCCAATCCTCATGTGATCCGATCCCAAGATCCTCCCATTCTCCTCGATGAAATGGAGCAGACTCTCCCTTAAGCTCATCTTGAGAGTTTCGCCTCGCGCTTTCCGCAGGCGTGCCGATGACCTCGCTTCCTTGCGCGTGGCCTGCGATGCGGTGGAGGTCCTGCCAGCGCTGGTCAAGCTGTTTGTGAGGGCGAATTGACTGCGGTGACAAGATCCGTGGGGAGGATCAATGACCTGTCGTGTGGGGCCCGGAATCGGAGCTTCTGAAGGCCTGGCCTGGCATGGCCGTGTTGGCCCTCGGGGCGCGGAGCCCGTGTAAAAAATGTTGTTATACGATGCTTCCTATGCTACGATGACTCAACACTCTCCGCACTCCGGGAGCTCCGAGTACAGTACGAGGCCTTCGCCTTGCGCGGCATCCACAGTTCCGTTCGCGTGGTACACTAGTCGCGACCGGTTCACCCGACCGGACGCCTCGGTCCTTCGTTGTGATACCCTGATTTTGTACGATGATGACTATCGTCTACGTTGAGCCCTGCTGCTGCACAGCAAATCTGCACTGAATGCGAGCGCTGGCCTCGTTGCACCTGTGTTAGCGTTTAGACTGCGTGAAGCTGTCGCTTGGTCTCGATGGGGCACCTTGACTTGCCCTACGAGGCGTACTCGAGCTGCCAGGTGTTTTTGCACTCCCGGGAGTCGAGGGCGTGTTCGAACCCCGCGGCGATGCGCTCCTCGGCGAGTTCATCCGGGCAGATATCACCCCTTTTGGAGAGACTACGTGGAAGCTGCCAGAGGCTGACGCTGATTTAATGGATGCACTAGCCGAAATCGTACCGCTGGCTACGCTGCCCGAGGAAGAGGACGCTGATTTTGTAGATGCGGTAGCCGAGATCATGCCACTAGCTTTTCCGGGCTCTTGCAACACTTTCTCCGCAGCAATCAAAGCCAGGGCAGGGGCAGGCGAGCCGGTCAGGGGCTTGGGCCGTGCTGCTCGAGCTGCTTCTGCCGCCTCCTTGATAGCCGCCGCCTGCGCAGCGACCGCGTCTCGCGCAGCTGCTTCTGCAGCTGCGATTGCAGCTGGAGGCAATGAGGACTTCACAACCCCCACAGCAGCATTCGCCTTGGCGGATGAGCGTGCCGTTGGCAAATTTCCAGATGGAATCGGCAGAGTCCCAGAGATGCCCTTCTCAAAAATTGTCTCGGGTTCTAGAGGTGGTGCAGAACCGGTGAGGACCTTGCTGAGTGCAAAACCGCTCACCGCTTTCTGCGGTGGTCGCTGGCTACTCGCTGGGGACATGGGAGCTTGGCTGACCGGCTCCAGCGCTTTCTGCGCTGGTCGCTGGCTACTCGCTGGGGGCATGGGAGCTTGGCTGACCGGCTCCAGCGCTTTCTGCGCTGGTCGCTGGCTACTCGCCGCGGGCATGGGAGCTTGGCTGACCGGCTCCAGCGCTTTCTGCGCTGGTCGCTGGCTACTCGCTGGGGGCAGGGGAGCTTGGCTGACCGGCTCCAGAGTATTTTGGCCGTCGGCCTTATTCACCGTACTTGCCCAGCCGAGTGCTGCCGTCTGGCCTTCGAGCGCCAGGCGAGCTCGAACCGTGCCGTCTGCCAGAATTCGCTGTTCGAGGATGTGTACGCGCGTGCCTGCACGCACCTCGCCTGCCTGATCAGAGTTCAGTTCGGCGTCGGCGCGCATTTTGAGCTTGTTTCGAACCGTAAAGACGGAAGTATCCGTGACTGCGGTAGCCAACGGATTAGCCTTGGGCGTTGGAGCCACCTTAGCTGCTTCGATCTCCGCGCGCCATGTGCCAGCAGTCGCGAGCGCAATCGCCTTGGCCGACTCGGAGCCTAAAGATTTGCGAGCGCTCTTTTGCGGAGCGGCCAGCTTGTCTGAAGGAGGCTGCTTTTCGCGAGCAGAAGGGTCAAGAGAGAGCAGTGCTGAGTCAGGACCCGTGCTGCTCCTCCGAGACTGCTTTTCCTTCGGAGATGATGAGCCCTCGGTCGTCGTTGGCTGGTTGGCTTGCGACTCGCCTACAGATTTGCGACTGCGGCTCGACGACTTCTCCGCCTGCTCTTTCTTGCCGATTTCCGAGCTGCTATCATGCATGTTCTGAGCTGATTTAGTATCCAACTCTTTCTTCTGGCCCTCCTTCTCTGCGCTTTTAGAGCGATCATCAGGTTTGGACTCTTGCAGTTCCACTTTGCTATTTTGCAACAACTTCTCGCTCTTCTCTTTCTTGTCGGTGGTTGTCGGCGATGGCTGCTTGTCTATGGCGGGCTCGTCAGCAGGCTCCTCCTTAAGTTTGGGGGCCTTTGAGTCCTTGGCTCTGTCTTCCTTGGGCTTCACTTCCTTGCGCTTCTCGACCTCAGGCTGACTCTTTAAGATGGCCGCACGGCGCCCAGGGATGATCTCCACGTTGCGATCACCCTTGTTCGTGATGCCTGTGATCCACGCTTCAATCATTTCCTTACCTTCCACTGCGTAGCCGATGCGATGGGATCCATCCGACATCTTTCGTGATTCGAGTACTACAATATATGAGTCAGGTTGCAACTCGCCTGCCTTGTCGGAGGTCAGATCGGCAGACACACGTGCCACGAGTGGCTTTGATGCGACGACCTGCAGAACCGGACGGCCAAAGGACTTCAAGTTCTTGGTGCCATCGACTGTCGAGCCTGTGAGCCAGCCAAGGACGATCGTCTCCGCTTCGCTACTGACGCACATACGCGTCTTCCCATCTTCTGTCATCTTCTGCTCGTGTATGTGGACTACACTTTTCAGATCCAACTCGCCTGCCTTATCTGAATCTAATTCGAATTTTGCACGCAGCTGCAGCGGTTTCGTGCCAGAGACGACCCAGAGCTCGCCTGTTGCCATAGTCATGAACGCCTCTGAAACATTAGGAGGCTCTACACCAGCTGTGAGCACGGAAACCGATTGTTTAGGCTCCTCCGCCTCCCCTTTTCCCCGCGCCGACGCGGCGCCGGCGCGAGGAGTGCGGGGTGACAAAGGAGCAGCATCGAAAGTAATTGTCGAGCTCGCAAACGGATCTTTTATTCCCAGATGACCGAGGACCTCGACGGCCTGGCCACGAAGCCAAGATCCAGTGATATTCTTGGCAATCTCCATCAAAGGCTCCACTCCGCATGAGAGAAAGATGCTCTTCTTTGCCTCCGACTTCTCAGCCAGCATGTTGAGCGCCGCAACGGAAAAGCTCTGAGCCTCGCCTGATTGCATGAGCAGTGCAACTAGAGGTGGAACCGCCCCCGCTGCAATAATGGCATCCTTGAACTCAGCACTTTGTGAAAGACCCCACAAAGCCGCAGCGGAGCCTTTCTTGGCGCCACTGGAGCCTTCTTTACATGCTCGAACCAAGGGCGCAATGCCTCCTGCATTGACGATGGCAAGTTTGGAGGGATGCGGCATGCGAGCAATCTCGGAGAGGACTCCTGCAGCCGACTCCATGGCCTCCGCAGACGTCATGTCGGAGATCATCATTTGGACTAGATACGGAATGCCGCCATTGCTGATGATCTCCACTTTGTTTTCAGGCGACGTGGAGAGCAGTCGCAGGGCAGCCGCGGCATAGGCTTGCCCATCAGGATTCTCTTTCGCCGCGATGAGCGCGACGAGACGCGGAATTCCTCCTGCTTGGGCAATAGAGATCTTGTTATCGCCGTTTGACGAGAGCAGATGAATGGCCGCCGCAGCAGCATTCTGCGCCTTTTGCGACGGGCTCGAGAGCATGCGCACGAGCGGCGTGATTCCCTCAGACTCCACAATTTCCTCCTTGCTCTCGCTGGAGCGGGCGAGGTCGGCTAGAACGTAAGCTGCACGTTCCTGAGGCGTATCCTTCTCGACACGCAAGCCGTCACCGAGGATCCGTACAAGGGGCGGAATGGCGCCAGCCTCCATGATCGCAGAGCGATACGTCAAATTCCTTGACGACAACACAGCAAGAGCTCCAGCTGCCCTCAGCTGCGCTGCAGAGTTTCGAGAATCGAGGACGGCCACAAGGCGCTTGACAACAGCGTTGCGAGACTCGGGGTGCGAGGCGAGGCTCAAGAGAGCACTGACCGCGAAGTCCTGCGTCTCCACGCTCTCAGCTCCGAGGAGCTGCACGAGAGGTAAGATGGCTTTTGCCTTTGCAAGCTTCAACTGGTTCTGAGGGCAGTCACGAGCTAGGTTGCTCATCGCGGCAGCGGAAAACCGTTGGGTGGCCACCGATCCTATCGAAAGCAGATTAACGAGCGCGGGGATCCCGCCTACATCGGCTATGGCGAGTTTGTTATCGCCTATGCCAGCAAGCCTCCAGATGGCCTCTGTGGCGTTCTCATGGGGACCGGTTCGCTCAGCTTTGAGGAGGTCGACCAGGATGGGAATACCGCCAAGCTCGGCGATTGGAGCGAAGCGAGGTAGCACGGGTGCCGGCTCACCCTCTGATGAATCAGAGTCGTCCTCCAGCAGTGCTTCTTCCTCATTCTTCCGGCGTACCTTGCCCTTGAGGGGCAGGGGCGGCAGTTCCACCTTAGCGAGCGTCGCAAGGGCACCTGCGGCCGACTTTTGTGAGTCATTGCCCCTGCTCGGCCCTAGCATCGCAATCAGCGGACCAATAGCATCCGCCTTCGAGACGGCCTCAGTGGTTTGCGGGACATTATCAGCTATGTCGGCAAGCGACCGTGCAGCGAGCTCGCACATGCCAGGCCCGAGCGAATCGTTCGTGAGCCACTGCGTCAGGGCAGTCACCGCCCCTGATTTGGCAATCGCAAGCTGCGTTTCAGGACCACTTTTGGCAAGGCGTGCGAGAGCGAGAGCAGCGTTCTTCTTCGCGCCTGTGCTGCTCTCTTCTCCAAGTAACTTGACCAGCAGCGGAATGGCGCCATGCTTGATAATCTCACGCGCATTCTCAGTCTCTCGGGCGGCTCCAGAGATCACAGTCGCTGCGTGCTCCTCAGAAGCTCGTGATAGCAGCCCGCTGTTCAGAGAGCTAATTGCTGGCCAAAGGCATCCTAGTTCCACGATCCTTTCGCGACAGGCCTGGTCAGTTGCCAAGCTGAGACTCCATAACGCGTACTCTTGTGCCTCGACGCGACCGTCCCTCAAACCATCCTTGAGTAGCGTCACCAGCGGGCCGAGGCCGTTGATAGAAGGCTTCTGGCTCTCATCGCCACCATCGGCAGCCATATCACGCAACGCTATGCCAGCGCGCTTACGGACCTCGTCGCTGTCGTCACCGAGAAGCTTGACGAGCTCCTGCGTCACCCTTCCACGGAGCATCGTACTCTTGAGCGCTAGCTGCGAAAGTGCGTTTGCAGCAAGGGACTGCGTCTCATCACTGCCAGTCTGCAGCTGCTTGACGAGCTGCGAGACTGCACCCGCGTTTGCGAGGGCGCCTCGATTGTCAGGGTCGAGCGACAGAGTATGAACAAGAGACGTGACTTGCGCTTGCGTCTCGATGGACTGGGACTCGATCAGCATCTTCACCAGCTCATCGGCGATGGCAATCTGGTTTGCTTCGTTGTTCACCACAAGCACAGAGAGCGCTCCTGCAGCCTGTGCCTTTGCTGCATCGGTGCCGCCTTCGAAGAGAGCGACCAGGGGAACGATAGCGTTCGCTTCCGCGATGACGATGCGATTTGATTCCAATGTAGCCAAGGTATGCAATGCGCCAGCAGCAGTTTCTTGCGTCCGCTTCATGCCCGATCCACCCGTCCCGCCCTTCTTCAGAAGCTCAACAAGGTGAGCAATGCCGTTCTCTTGAGTGATAAGGATCTGATTGGCGGGCAGCTGCGCCAGGCTCCATAGCGCCCCTGCAGCATTGCGTTGCACCGTTGAGTCACCTTGCGGCGAAATCATGCGAATGAGCAACGAGATACCACCTGCATCGGCTATAGCGATCTGGTTCTCAACATTCTTGTCAGCCATGCTCCAAAGAGCGCCAGCAATCTCACTCTGCGCTGCGCCAGACCACGACTGTGCCTTGCGTTGACGCCCTTAGCGGCTGACCAGGCCGAAGGAGTTCCTGATCAGCCGCCGAAAGAGCTTGAGCGGGAGCCGAGTATGGCTTAGGTGGCTTCTTGAAAAAGGCTTGGATGATCTTCCACAGGAGCGTAAACTCTTGGATCTGCAGATCGCCGTCGCCACTTTGATCGACCCGGTCGCAGATGCTCCGGATATCCGCCTCTGACACTTCTTCTAAGGTGTCCTTATGTAGCGTCGCCATGATCTCGGTGACGGAGATGGAACCGTCACAGTCCTTATCAATCGTAGAGAATGCTTGCGCGGCCGTCATCTTGACATCTAGGCCTGACTGTTTTGAGAACTTGAAGTGCATCTCTTTCATAGCAGCGGTGGAGGCCTCGGCGGCGGCGTTCAGTTCGTCAGATTTCCGTTTCAGGAAGTCCTTGCTCTTCTTTCCATCGTCGGCCATCTCGATGAGCTTTTGGATGCCCCCCGCACGTTTCAGCGCATACTGATTGGAAGAATGAGCACGCGCTAGTCGCGAGACAGCGCGAGCTGCTTTCTCCGCCGCGTACAAAGGGCTGTCATCAGCGACAGAGTTCGTGAGCAACTCAATCATCATCACGGAGATCTTGGTCTCGTTTACGTCATTGTTCAAGGCTAAGCTGGCGAGGGCGCCAGCCGCCTGCTTCTGCGCAGTATTGCTGCTCGAGCCGAGGAGCATCACAAGCGGCGCGATGCCGCCCTCGTCGGCAACGGCGTTCTGGATGCCGAAGTTGCATGAGCACATGCTCCACAAGGCCCCAGCAGCCGCCTCTTTAGCCTTGAGCTCAGCGCCCTCAGACCCTTCCTTCAATAGCATGGCGATGAGAGGCTTGACAGCACCGGCATCTGCCACAGCGCGCTGGTTCTCGCTATGACCGCTCTTGGCTCTATAGTAAGAAATTGTAATCACCTCTGGTACTGTTGGCCAGTACTCACCTCTGGTCACCGATTGGATCTCGACGTAGTCAGACATCTGAAACGTGAGGCCGCCGAAGGCCTTGAACTCTTCGGCTGTGAAAACACGAAGGCTGCCGTCCTTAGCGTTGGTGGCTAGCGCCTCTGTTAGCTGTGCATGGTTGATCTCGTGCCCTTCCTCGGGTCGAGTTGAGCTCACGAGCTCCCACCTGAGACCATCAGGACCCCGAGTGAGTTCTGCCAGCGCCTCAGCTGCATGAGCTTGCACTGTTCTCAGGCGCTGCGCATCAAGCATTCCCACAAGGGGTCCAACGCCGCCTGCGTCTCGAATCCCGTTCTGGTTCGTCAGGCTTCCGTTTGCGAGGGCGGCGAGCGCTCCAGAAGCCTTGATCTGACAGGCCGTGTCGTCAACGCTAAGAAGCTGCACCAGCGGCACAATTGCACCTGCTTCGGCAACAGCAGCCTGCGTCGTCGCCAGGCCCGTGGCAAGACTCCATAGTGCACCTGCTGCCTCGGCTTGGGCGTTTTTATCTGCAGGTCGATAGTACGACTCGCCTGCCTTGATGAAGCTACTTTGGGGGAGGCCGTGGAGCTTAAGCTTATCGAGTTCATCCCTTGAAAAATCTACCTTCTCCTCGAGGGCTTTTGAGAGCGCCTTGTGGATGAGCTCGCTTCCTAACTCGGGCTTCTGGGATCCCACTTGCACCCACTTGTAGCCAGTCGGCGCATTGAGCCCAGTTCTCAGCAGTGTGACAAGCAGTGCAATCCCACCTTCATGAACAGCGACTGCTTGATTAGTCAGGGACGTGCGAGTCATGTCAGCGAGTACCTTTGCAGCGCTAGCCTGCGCCGTTATGCTCTCCGACTTCAACAGGGCGACGATCGGCTTCATGCCACCATGATCGGTGCACTGGGTGACGTTTTCCGGGTGGTCTGCAATCAGGTGGGCAAGAACTGCACAGGCATACTCGTGGACACGAACGCTGACACCCTTGAGCTGCACAATAAGTCGTGGGATCGCGCCAGCTTTAGCGATGGCGATCCTACACTCCTTGTCGTTGGCGAGGTCGAGCAGAAGTTTGGTCACCTGCTCCTGGGCGTCATCTTCGCCCTTGCCCAAGAGATCCACCAATCCGATGCAAATGGCCAGTTGATTCTTGGGATTGTTCTTTGCGAGAGATGCCAACGCGGAAGACGACTCTTTCTTGCCGTCAGTTGTGCCGTAGCTGAGCAGATTCAAAAGGGGAGAGATAGCCCCAGCGTTCACGATGACCTCAGGACTGCTCGGTTGGTCCTTCGCTAGTTCATAGAGCGCTCGTGCAGCGCGCTCTTGTGCTCCTGTATTATCAGAGTTCATCAGCATCACGAGACGCTTTGCGATTTGCGACTGCATGTCAGCACTCTCCTGTGAAAGTTGCGCAAGGGAGCGGGCAGCCATGATCCCCGCTTCCTTCGTCGCGTTGTCCAGTAGCAAGACGATGGGTCCAATACCATTTGCTTTGGCAATTGCAGCCTGGCTATGCGAATCGATGGCAAAATGCCACAGAGATGCGGCTGCCTTCTCTTTCGCCAGTGGTGTGCCAGACGTGAGAAGGTTGACCATAGCGGTAATCGCACCTGCCTTAACGATCATGGTCAGGCGATCGCCTGCCATCCATTCCTCCTCATCCACGTCATCATCTTCATCACTCAGCACATGCCCATCTGCAGAGTCACCGCTCAAGGGTGTAGCGGAACGTGAGACGGTTTCCTGCATGCCACTTGCCTCTGCTCTGCACTCTTCCTCTGCCTTGCGCTTCCTGCGCTCTTCCTCTGCGTTGCGCTTCCTGCGCTTCCTGCGCTCTTCGGCTCGCTGTTCGGCTCGCTCGAGAGCTTCGGCCCTCCGTCGCTCGCGGACCGCAATGCTGCCTGCAGCAAGCTCTGCGATTCCTGCAGCCGCGACCTCCTGGGTAGCCGGCGTGCCCTGCTTTGCGAGCGCAACAAGCTCGGGGATGCAACCCTTTTCCACCACCTCAGTCTGGTTGTGGATACTCGAGCAGAGGTACCAGATTGCACGTGCTGCGTGCTCCTGGCCAAGGGGAGAGCTCGCGGGACGCATGAGTTGCACGAGCGGAGGCACGCCGTCTGCGGCAATAATCGCGTCTTGCATATCTTCGTCCCCGTAGGCCATGGCGCATAGGGCAGCAGCTGCTTGCGCTTCGCTCCCCAAGATGACCTTTTGAATTGCGGCTCGCGCTGAACATTGCGTCATCCGCTTTTGTCTCATCCTCTTTTGGCACGCTTGAAACGGCCGACTGCTGCTTTGCCAGGAAGATCATGACACGCCCGGCAGCAACCCAAGATGACTTCCTGGAAGCTGGTGTATCGCCGCGATCAGTTCCATCTAACATGCTGATGAGCTTCTTGATGCCACCGCCCTTATTGATCATAGCTCTCCTGCCCGGTCCACCGAGGAAGGTGGCATTCTTCCGCTTTGAAGGCGCTTCAGTCGCTGGTGCTCTCGTTTCAACAGCAGCGCTGTTTTGCAGCAACGCGGGCTCCTTAAAGGCTTCATCCTCGAATGCGTCGTCGCCGTCTTCCTCGTTGCCCTCCTCCTCTTCCGCCCGCCCGCTATTATTCTGCGCGATATTGGCAAGGGCACGAGCTGCACATTCTGGCGTGCCCTCCGTCCGGTCGCTGAGCAGCGCAATCAGTGGAGGGATGCCACCAGCGTGCGCAATGGCATCACGGTTTTGCGCGACAAGAGCGATCTCTGCTATTGCAGAAGCTGCTTGCTGCTGTGCCTCAGCACTGCCCACGCCGAGCAGTTTGACGAGTGGCACAATGCCGCCGACGTTCGAAATCGCCTCGGACACCTGTGGGTTATTGTCCGCTAGTCGGACGATCGTCAGAGCAGCCAGCTCAGCTGCGTGAATCCCCTCAGCAGAAAGCATGGCGACTAGAGGAGAGATGCCACCCGCCTCCAGGATGAGCTGCTGGCTCTCGTGGCTCGAGGCGATATGCCACAATGCTCGCGCAGCGTACTCTTGCGTCAACACGGGGGAGCTGGCCACAAGGGCAATCAGCGGGGAGATCCCACCACACCGAGCTACTAACGTCTGGGTGGTGGCATTGTTGGTCGCCATCGACAGCACAGCATGCGCAGCTTCACGCTGCGCTTCCTCGTTCGAATTGCTGACCCAGCCGATGATGGGCAAGACGCCTCCTGCCTTGACGATGGCCATTTGATTGGCGTTGTTGCCTCTGGCAAGATTGGCAAGGGCGTGCAGCACTTTAACAGCGCGCTCTGGCGCGCGGCCGTTGAGGAGGCCGACAAGGCGCTTCGCGATTGCTGATCGGTTCTCCGCATTCTTCGACGCCAGCGAGGACAGCGCACCTGTAGCATATTCCTGAGATTTTATGGTGGTGCCACTGACAAGCAAGCCAACCAGAGGTTCAACGCCTCCGAGCTTGGCGATGGTCGCTTTGTTGGCCTGATTCTCAGTGGAGAGCGCCCAGAGCGCGGAGGCGCACATCTCTTTGGTCTCTATGCTCCCTTCGCGTACTAGCGTGCACAAGGGAGCGATCGCGCCCGTTCGGGCAATAGCTACCTGATTATCTTGTTGGTTTCGTGCGATGCACGATAGTGCGCCTGCAGCATTAGACTGCAGCTCGGCACTTGTGGAGCCCAGCATGCCCACTAAGGGCGCAATTGCGCCAGCCTCGACGACGAGCAGCTGATTGGCTGGGTTCTTCTTGGCCAGCTGCCAGATGGCCATTGCCGCGAGACCACATAGGGTACTCCCTGACACCTCCTTATTGGAGCTGTTGGCGAGCACGTTGACGAGCTTGGCGATGCCGCCACACCGAGCTATCGCGTCCTGATTTTCCCTCGTGGCACAGAGAGCTGTGACTGCGCTCGCAGCATTCTCTTTGGCCTTCGATGAGGGGCTCTCGAGAAGTTCAAGTAAGGGTGCTATCCCACCCGAGTCAACGATACTCTTGCGGTTGTCAGTCGAGTCGCGGGCTAGATTGGCCAACGCTGCTGCAGCCTGCTCCTGCGCGGCAACGCCCATGCCGCCGACGAGCATTCCGACGAGTTGCTCAATGATCAGGACTCGGTTTCCACTCTCAATCGACAGACGCACTAACGCCCCCTCGGCGTGCTGACGCGCGATGGGATTATCGCAACCGAGCAACTGCACGAGTGGGCCGATGCCGCCAGACTCTGTGATTGCCACTCGATTCGTCGACTTGCCAGCCAGAGCAAGCAGGGCACCAGCGGCTTCCTCCTGCGCTTCAGGCCCATTGTCTCCACTGAGCAATGAGACCAGCGGTGTGATGGCGCCCGCCTGAGCAATTTGCTCAGCCTTGGACAGCTCACCGCTGTTCGCGACCTCGGCTCCTTCGTCAGCTGCTGCGGCAGCCCCAGCTGCAACGGCGGCCCGAGCTGCCGGAGCGCTCGCCTGCGCCTGCAACCGGGCATCCGTGACGCTTCCATCGGTGGACAGCCGGGCGAGTGCTGAGGCGGCGTACTGCTTCGCACTCTTCGACCCATCGCAGAGAAGCAGGGAGACGAGGGGCGAGATACCGCCTGCGCGATCGATGGCTGTCTTGTTGGCCCGAAGAAGCGCCAACTCGGCGAGCGCTGCTGCTGCATGCTGTTGACACACATCCGAGGCGTTGAGGTCGATGAGGGCGATGAGAGGTGCTATACCACCGGCGGATGCGATCTCTTTCTGGGTCTTCTTGTTCGCCTCCGCCAGCTTTGCAAGCGCTGCAGAGGCTTGCTCGGCGACGGTCACATTGCTCGAGCTTAGCGAGGCCACGAGGGGTTTGACGCCTCCTGTCACCGATACCGTCTCCTGACTCTCCTTATCGATAGCCAGGCTCAGCGACCACAGTGCGTACTTTCGTGCCGTTGGCGAGCCGTCGCGCAGAAGCTTGACGGAGGCTTCGGCTCCTCCCGCCTTTGCGATGATCGTGTGAGAATCGGGGTTCTCCTTGATCATTCGCCAGAGAGCTTTTGCAGCAAGCTTCTGCGTCTTCTCGTCTTTGGAGGCGAGCAGTCCAACGAGTAGGGGAGATTCCTGCTTCTGGTTCTCGACGTTCTCGAAGGCGAGGCTCGCGAGGGCACTGCTAGCATGGCTCTGGGCGCGTTCGTTCGGCGAGGCTAGCAGCCCGCACAGTGTGGCGATTGCCCCGGCAGAGGCGATGGAAACCTTGTTCGCCGCATGGTTCACCGAGATCGTCCACAATGCACCGGCGACCTCGGCTTCAACTGAGGACTTGCCGGAGTTCTTCAACAGCACAACGAGCTGGCCTATGCCACCTAGGTCCTGGACAGCGGTCTGATTCGGCTCATTACGCCGGCAGATCTCGGTGAGTGCGAGGGCTGCATTCTGCTGCACGAAGTCTGGAGCGTTGCCCTGCTGAACGAGTTCAACGAGCGGCTTGATGCCGCCCATCTGGGCGATCTGGTCCTGGTTGGCGCGATTACGGCGAGCAACCTCTGCGATGGCTTTGACGCTTTCTGCGACTGCTTCATGAACGACGGGCACCGCATTCATCATCGCGAGCAGTGGTCCAATACCTCCTGCCTTGCTGATGGCGTTCTGCGTTCGCCGTTGACCGAGCCCGTCCTCGCCTTGAGCAAGCACCCCCAGGGCGGTCGCCGCCTGGATCTGCGACTCAATATTGCGGTCAGATAGCATTGAGAGCAGCTTGGCGACCCCATCTCCTTGGCACACTTCAGCCTGCACGATCCCGTTTCGGTGAGCCACACAGGATATGGCGCGAGCAGCGTGCTCCTGCGCCTTCCCAGAGCCCAGAATTTGCAGCAGGCCCTTGATGCCGCCGAACTGCTGCACCTCTGCCTGCGACGTTGGGTTGCCTGTGCACAGGTTTGCGATCGCTTGCGCAGCGTTCACTTGGGCTGCCGAGCTGCCCTTCTGGAGCAATCCGATGAGCGCTTGCACGCTCTTCGTTTTGATGATCGCCTCATGGGCGTCGCGGAGCTCCGATAGACTCGCAAAGGCAGCAGCTGCTTGTTCCTGCCCGCCGCACCCGCCGGAACGCAGGAGCAGGCCCAGGGGCAGCAGAGCGCCTGCTTCGATGACCTTTGTTTGGTACTCGGTGTCGCCGCTCATGATGCATGCAAGAGCTCCAGCCGCACGCTCCTGCGCGACAGGGGTGCCGTGCTGCAAGACGCCTACAAGTGCGGGTATGGATTCTAGCTGTCGGATCGCAGGAGGATTCTGTGTGTTCTGTGTGGCAAGGCTCCATAGAGTTGCCAGAGCCCGCTCCTTGATCTCGGAAGTACCCGCGCTGATCTTATCGATCAGCTGCTTGGCGTATTCTCTCAGGCCGCCGCTCTCCGCGATCTCCACATCGGTGATACGTCCCATGGTCTAGCTGACTGACTCTTCCTGCCGATCAGCACAGCCAGTCTCCCATCTGCTGGATGCCGTCCAGTCTAGGCAGGTTGACGCACAGCGCCATTTGGCAGGAAGTGTTTGTCCTCCGAGCGCTGCGCTGGGCGCTCGAACGCTGCGGGAGCTTATCGCGGGAAGGGGATTCCAGGGTGAGGCTCATTTTAGTGCACTGCCTCGAAGGTGACCCACACCCAGTGCCGAGTACAGACTATGATAACAGACTACGAGTATTTGATCATTCGCATCGTTAGTAGTCGAGAATACAGTATTATTTCGATCGATGCTCTGACTCGACTCAGAGTAGAGAGTTCTACGTCCGAGGTCGGAGCATGGCATAGGCAGTCACTGATCGCGCACGATACATGTATGTCGGGGTCCTCATGCGCCCTCATCCTCGATCGGAGCATAGGCATACGCGCAAGAGAGTTCGCAGCCTAGTGGCGAAGAGAAGACCATCACGTAGTCGTGCATCGCCGGCTCATCGACGGCGATCAGGCTGTGCTCGTTCTTCGTCGAGCAGCGCACGCGCACCTGCACTCGCCGGTTCGCCGTGCCGTTCGTGTACGTCTGTGCAAATGTGTGCGGCACGAGGTTCCGATCGAGCGAGCCACGCACCCCGACGGTGACCTTATCTTGGGTCTTATCGTAAGAGCCTAGCTGGAACTCGACGCCGACGTGACTGCCCTCCTGCCGGAATTGGCGCACCTGGGCACCCGGGCAGAACTCGTACGTCCAGTAGTCGCGCACCATCGAGAAGCATCGGCCGCGGATCGAGTCGAGCAGCCGCGTATTGGGCAGCACGAGCTCCGCGATCTGCATCGGTCCCGCGGGCGGCGCGGTAGCAAGAGCCGTAGCTTCCTCATCCGACATGAGGTTGCGGCCGCTCACGCTCGCACTGCTGCCGTCCGTCCTAGCCGAGGCCCGTCCGTCTGCCGCGGCCGCCGCCCTCTTGACTGCCTCCAGCTTCGCCAGCTTCTCGGCGTGCCGTTTCTCCTTCGCAGTGAGCTTCTTGCCGTGCTGCTTGGAGGCCTCCGAAGCCGAGCTCTTCCCATCACCCTTGCGTTTGGACGGCGAACAAAGCGCCTGCACGCGCAGGGTGATCACATACTGCTTCGGCTTCGGCTCGTGCACCACCACCACGCCGTCCTCGTCGCGCCACGAGTCGGAGCACATGTAGCGCACGGTCGCGCCTCGTCCTTCGGTCCCACCCGTCGTACTGCTGCATGAAGACTGACTGCGACTCCAAGTAGGAATCGCTCTCTGGCTGGTGCTTGCCGAGATGGAAATCGTTGTGCACGGCGGCGCCGCCCGCTGCACCCGTCTCCGTGTGATACTGCCGCACCGTCTTCCATGGGCAGACCTCGTACGTCCAGTAGCCCACGCGCATGAGGTAGCATGTGCCCTCGAGAGGCTTCAGCTGGCGTGCGGCCTTCTGCACCGGCGTGAGTGGCGGCTCGTCGGCATCGACCGTCTCCGCAGCTGTCTCCTTAGCCTGTGCCTCCTCCTCCTCCTTCGGAGGCGGCTGCGTTGCGGGCGGCTTGCCGCCGCCAGGATCGGGCAGCACCGAGAAAATGGTCGTTGTTGAGATGCGGCTAAAGGCCGTGGCCGAGTCGAAGCAGAAGTACTGCCACTCTTTGGCCGCGAGGGCCAACTCGATCAGGATCAGCATGCGCAGCAGCAGTAATCGTCGCGTCGACATTGCGAGCGTCACCAGGCGAGCTCCCGAGACGGTGCTTCCGAGATGCCCGGCAGCGTGAGAGAAAGCATCGGGATTTCCATGGTGTGAACGTTCTCAGTGAACGAACGTTGCGAAGACACGAAACCCCGGAAGGGCATGGGTGGTCTCTCGTTCAGACAGCGAGCACACGAATGACACTCAATTAAAGACTGTGCGAAGTCGATGATCGGGACCGCGGCAGACCCTCCGGCTCCGCTTTCTGACTCATCCCGCGCGTGCGAGCGCGTTGCCCAGCTGTTGCGCGTTCTTGCGTTTGCCCGCGCGCTCGAGCGAGCACTTGCGGTGCATGGCAAACAGCTTGCGCAGGTGCGCCTGGAAGGGCTGGAAGTAGGCGTCGAGCTCAGCCTGCAGATGAGGATCGAGAGGGTTGGCGGCCGTGCCCAGCGCGGGCGGCGCAGCGAGGCGGTAGTGCTGCTGCAGCCTCGCCACCTGCGTCGCATTCCTGGCCTCGAGGCCGAGGAAGCGGAGGAGACCGAGCAACGGCGTCGCGGGCAGCACGGGGGTGGGCGGAGGCGGGGGCGGGGGCGGCGGCGGCGTGGGCGGCGGCGGCGGCGCGGGCGGTGATCGCCCTTGGCGCTGGCGCAGCCGCGCTCGCCTCCGCAACTTCGCCTTGTGCGTGGCCGCGCCGCTGCCGTCCTCGGTCGACGGCGCGGCGCCGGCGGCGTCGGAGAAGGCATTGCGGTCGAGGAGCAGAAGATGATCGCACGAGAACGCGTGCAGCCAGAGCGGCAGCACCAGAGCGTAGTGCGAGTTGATCAGAGAGAGGAACGGGCAGTTCGACTTGCAGTTACTCGCCTGGCGCAGCTGCCGGCTGCAGGTACTCGCGCACGCTTGGAGCTGCCAGAGCGGCGCGTCCACGCGCAGCTTGCATTGCTGGAGGCAACGCAGCTCGAGCGCGAGCTGCGTATTCGCATCCATCCGCTCGCAGCCGGAGACCGCCCCCTTGGATAATCGGTACTTCTCGCCCGCGCGCGCGCGTACTGCCTCTCGCTCGTCCCGATAGCAGCGGCTGTGCAGCCAGGCAGTCTGCTGCGCAAGCGCACGCTGCACCGGGTCGGCGACCATCATGATCACACGCGCATTCGGGAAGTGGTGCCGGAGCACCAGCGGCATGCAGACCGCAGGCGGCGTCCTGCCGTGGCCTGGGATGCTCAGCCAACGGCCGGGTATGCTCGAGTACCGCTCCGTGAGCTCCCAAGGGATGGAGCAGCCGCCCTGGCGCTCGCTGCCCGCGCGCAACCTCACGACGTCGCGCAGGTAGCGGTGGCGAGTCGCCGCCTCGGGCGGCATCCGCCACGAGGTCGTGCCGCCGCCGCCGCCGCCGCCGCCCTCACCGCCGGAACCGCTGCCGCCGTAGCGCACGATCTTCTCGTTCTGACCGACGACGACGTCACTGACTATGCGACTTGAGCCAGCTGCGCTGTCGCTCACATTTCGAGCGCCGTACCCTTCGCCGTCCACCTCGAGGCTCGTCCAGAAGCCAAGGTTGCTGCGGCTCGGCTTGCAAGCGCCCGGTAGCTGCTGCAAAAGGCCCGCGAGGCTGCTCAGTCCCGACGCCATGAAGCCGGCGCCCACGATGACGGCCGTGCCGGCCTCGCCGCGCACCGGTGCCGACACTGGCCGGTTGCCTTCGAGGCCCGGGCCGACGGTGTAGAGCTTCAGCAGCGCCGGCGAGCAGGTCTGGTTGAGCAGCTGCAGATTCTGCAGCCGCTGCGGCAGCGCCTTTGCGGAGGCGGCCACCTTGAAGTACTGCCACTCTTTGGCCGCGAGGGCGTCCTCCTGCTCGGCCTCGCCCTGCATGGTGTTGTTACGCTGGAGGAACAAGCCGATCGAGAAGAACAGCAGCGGCAGGCCAACGCCACACCAAAAGTGGATCACGGGCGACACCTTGGGCGAGCGCTGCCGGCGTGGCAGCTCGCCCAAGGTGCCGCTGGGCTGCGGCGGCGAGATGGCACCAGTGAGCGGCACTGAGTCGTAGCCTTTGGGCGAGAGCTGCCGGCGTGACAGCTCGCCCAAGGTGCCGCTGGGCTGCGGCGGCGAGATGGTACCGGTCAGCGGCACCGAGTCGTAATAGGAGCGCTCCGGAACGCTGCAGTGAGGCGTGCCGAAGCCCTCCGTCACCATGTCAGCGGATTCGCAAACCCTCGGTCGTTATCGGGCTGTGTTCATAGGAATTCACCTCGTAACACGGACTGTCCGGAACGATCGCGCCTGTCGAGTGTGTGATAGGAATTCGAATTCGCCGTTGCGCCCGTTCGGCGCATGACGCGCGTCGACAAGATACTCTTGAAGTCCTCCACCTTCATCGCGTTGCCAAAAGGTGCTTCGGCTCCTGCCGCGAGAGCCTGCCGCTGGGCGAGCACAGCGAGGACACGCATGCGCATCGTGAACGCAGCTGCATTTGGCCACGCGTGCACAAGGAAGCCGTGCTCCGCATGCTCAAACCAAACGGAAACGCCCGCTCGATAGGTGCGCTCCTCGCCGTCAAAGCCTGGCAGCACGACGAGCGTAGCACGACCACGCTGCAATTCCTCCTCAATCGAAATTACCTCATCGCACTTGCGCAGCTTAGCCTTGTGCAGCGGTGAGTCATCGCTCGCTGCCACGAGCGTGTGCCTGCCGCGTGTGGGCAGCGTGTCGAGCCAGGCGTAGTCGGCCCAAAACGGACAGTCACCGAGCATCTCCACCGACACACCCCGGCCTAGCTCATCGACAGTCAGCTCCTGCGCGTACAGCAGCAGGTGTGCTGGGCAGAGCAGGGATGCATCGAAGCGCCCCTGAGCATCAAACTTGACGCCCTTCCCATCGCAGTCATCGGTGCAACGCAGCTGCTGAGTACTGCCAAGCTGCAGCCGATCCGTCTTCGTCACCCCCACCTTGCTCGACACACCACGCATCACCCCCTTCTCGTCTAGCTCAATCCGGAAGTCCTTGTGGTCCAAGAGGCTCTCCTGCTTCGACCTGTTTGTATCACAGACGCCCTTGGCGATCATCGCAGCGCTCAGAACTAGCTTGCGGTTCTTTGGATCAGCCGCCTGCACGAGCGCCGCCACCTGCTTTGGGATCAGGGCATCCGGCACGTGCACCGCTTGCTTGCCAACAAGCCTGGCGATTGAGCTCAGCAGGTTGCACACCCGGTCATCCAAGCCCGGGTTCTCGATCCCGGTGCCCCTGAGGAACACCTTGTACGACTCGCGGATTGCATAGACGCGCTTTTGATACGCCTGCAGGCTCCAGCACTCGTCCTTGTAAGCGCCTGCACCGTAAACACCGAGCTTTGGCTTCGTCGAGACAGTGCGCGTGACCACCAGTGCCTCTGCGTCGTCATCAAGCACTTCCGTCGCCTGCACCACCATAATGTCCGTTCTCGACACGTGCGTCGCCGCACCCGCGCTCGCCGTTGCCGTTGGGAGCTCCAGTTGGGCCCGATGCGCAGACCGCGGCTTTGCGAAACGGCTTGCCTCCTTCGACGGCGGAGTGGCGAGCCTCATCACCATTGTCTTGCCAATATCGACAGCCGGGCCCAGCATACGGATGGAGCCGCCGCCGCCACCGACACTGCCGTCGAGCCACTCGTCGTCGTCGTCGTCGTCGTTGCCCATGGTGCCCATCCGCTCCTTGGCGAGTTCCGCACTCTTCCGACGTGGCCGTCCAGTGGCGACCACACCGTCATCAGGGTACGACTCGGCTGCTGAAGTCACAGCGACTTTAGCCACCTTGGGCTTCTTGGCCTGGGACACCGCCTCGGCCGCCTTGGAAGGCGACGATATGGACTCCTTTGCCCGCTTACGATATGGACTCCTTTGCCCGCTTAGCCGCCAGCGGCTCATTCGGAGCTGCAGCCTCTCGCTCCTTGATCTTGCGCACGAGAGTCAGGTTCTTCGGCGCGCGCGCGTCGCCCACACTCATGAGCGACAGCATTGCCACGATCATCTCTGCCTTCATGACATTCGGCTGACCGTCAAGCTGCACGATCTGCAGGCCCTCGAAGACATTCGGACCAGGCGCGAGCGCGCGCTCGACGAGCGGCGAAAAGCCCATCAACACAACCCATTCGGAGATGCTGCGCATGTACATGGCGTGCTCGAAGGCCGTGCTCGTCGCCCGATGCGCCTCGGAGAAGCCACTCGTGTTCTCCTCCACGTGCTTGTACCAATGCTCGTCTCCTTCCCTGCCGTCAGAAAATGCATCCCGCGACTTGATGACGCCGAGCTCGCCGGTTCCAGCAGGGTACATGCCGAGGATGCCGTTCGCACCGCCCTTTTTGCGGTACCTGCCCTTCTCTTGCAGGCGGCTCACCGCTT
>JWZX01003389.1:0-47873 GCA_001275005.1 Chrysochromulina tobinii
GGGGGGGTCGGGGGGGGCGATGAGGGAGGCATGTGTCCGTGCCGCGTGCCCAGGACGGCGCGCGCCCAGGACGGCGCGTACCGAGATGAGTTTGGGCTCCGGCGCGTCTTTACTCCAAATCTTGAGCTCGAGATCGCTGCTCCCGACCGGACCTCCATTCGCGGAGGAGCCGAGGGCGTGGTACGTCGATGGCAGATGGATCTCCCCGGTAGGCAGCCGCGCCTCGACTATCTTGAGCAGCTCGAGAGGGGAGAGCACCTGCACGCCAACGGATGAGGGAGATCATCAGTGGATGAGGGAGATCATCAGTGGAGCCATCAGGGAGGCCATCAGGGAGGCGCTCATCATGGCGCTCGATACAGCGCCCATTGTAGCGCTCATCACAGCGCTCACGCACCTCATCGACGGGCGTGTCGTCGCCATCCTGGTGCAGAAAGAAGATGCACATATCGCACGCGCCCACCTCGGACAGATAGAACAACCCGAACCCCTCCGCCTCATCCTTCGGGGGGGCAGCCGGATCAGGCTTGTGCACCACCTTGATTCGCGAGACGTTGACGCCAAGAGAGGCGGCGAGGTCCGCAGCCAGGCAGCGCATCAGCGACTTGATCACCTTGGGAGCGTCTGTGGTGACACCAAGCCGCTTGGCCAACGGGCGCACCTGATGAAGGAAGCAATCAGACGCACTCAGATGCACTCCAGCGCCTTCAGAGCCTCTCGGCCAACGCGCGTACCGTCAGCGAGCATTCACATTCACATTCACAGTCACAGTCACAGTCACACAACGCGCGTACCGTCAGCGAGCATTCGGGCGACGACGAGTAACGGGCCATCTCGACGAGCAACGCCGATCGTGCAAGGAGCTCTTCGCGACGCAATGAGAGCGCCTTCTCGCGCTTCGCACTGAGACGCGTGCCCTGGAGTAGGGGGAAGGGAGTAGGGGGAGGGAGTAGTGGGAGGGAGGAGGGAGAGGGAGTAGGGGGATGAGTACGGAGTGGGAGTAGTGGGAGGGAGTAGGGGGAGGGGGGCCATCAGCGAGGCTATCAGCGGCCATCAGCGGCCATCAGCGAGCAGTCACATTCACAGTGACACTCACCTGGAGTAGGGTTAGGCCTCGGATGCGCTGTGCGCGCGCGTGCTGCCAGGAGCGCCAATGGCACGCCTGCAGCACCGTGCTGAGCGCATGCTGCGCGCCCAGCGCCTCCCCGAGCACACAGGCGCGCTCCTGCCATACAGCGGTCGCCTTTTGCAGCTGGACTTTGGCGCTCTCAAAGGTGAGGACTTGGCGCTCGAGCAGCTGCATGCGGCGCACGCGCGAGCCATCGTCGAGTGGCCGTTGAGACGAGTAGAGCTGGATCTCCGCAGCCGCAGATTCGACCTCGAGGACGAGCTCCGTGATGGAAAGCTCGCGCGAGGCGACGGCCTGGACGGAGTGGCGAGCATGCTCGTGCAGTACGTACGATTGGCCGACGAGGAAGGGCAGCAAGCACGCATGGGTGTCCGTGAGGGCGTTGAAGGTGGCAGCGGCTCGAATCGCTCGCCGTGCTTGCACATGCAGAGCGCAGCGCTCGTGCACATCGGCGGCGATCAGATAGGCGAGCTTCTCGCGCTGCGCCGATGCAAAGGCGAGCTGTGAGCGGCGCTGCCCCTCGGAGACCACGGGCGGCTGCTCGTTGGCGTCGAAGAGCCGCTGCTGGTACTGGAGGGAGCGCAGCTCTCCCTTGGCGTCTCCCAGCTTCAAGAGCACATCGCACTCGGCGAGCGCAGCATGCGGCATGGCGCCTAAGGCCTGCTGCGCCGCCTCGCGCTGCTCCTCGATCACACTCAAGCGCGCCATCACGTCCGCCTCGAGCGCCTCGAAGGCGGAGCGCATGGCGATCTCCCCGAGACGACGCCGGTGATCCTCATAATGGTTGTGGAACATGGCGTTGTTCGCGAGCCAGAGGCGCACGCGTCGCTGCAGCGTGATGAGCATCCGAAGCGCATGACCCGTCTGGTCGCTCACAAAGGTACGCAGGAAGAGCGCGCGCTTGAGTCGGAGCTTTCGGAAGGCGATCTTGCCGATGCACCGTCGCACGGAGCGCTGCATCGTGTCGACGGCCGCGCGCTCCCGGAGCGACTTTGCGAGCGCTTTGCTGCGCGCCTGCTGCTGGGCACGCAGCTGCTTCTCGCCCATTTCGGCCTCGGTACGCCGCATCGCCTCTGCACGCCGCTGCGCCCGAAGCTCTGCCTCGGCCTGGCGCTTCTCCATGAGCTTCGCCTTCACAGCCTCCGCGAAGGAGTTGCCTCCTTTGCCGAGCTGCAGCCGGTTGCGATAGAAGCGCTGCACGACGCGTGCCGCCTTCTCCCGCTTCGCGTGCACGCGCGCCTTGACCCGCTTCGAGAACTGCGCCTGCCGGATGAACGCTTGCACCATCTTCGTGCGCTCCACACGCCCGATACTGATCGCGCTTGAGCAGGTAGAAGGCCGATGCCCCGTTGGGGCATCCCTCGGGGGGGCGGTAGAAGACCTCAGCGAGCACCTGCAGTTGGGGGGGGGGAATCAGAGGCCATCAGAGAGGCCATCAGAGAGGTCATCAGAGAGTTCATCAGAGAGGCCATCAAAAAGCTCATCAGAGAGGCCATCAGAGAAGCCATCAGAGAGGCCATCAGAGGCGCTGCGACGAGCACCTTCCAGTTGACCGCCTCGGCCGCCGACTCCAACCCTGCGCTCGGCAGCGGCGTGCCCATGCCTTCGCCCTCGCCGCCGCCCTCGCCGCCGCCATTGAGGGGTTCTCGACGCAAGCGCAGCGCCACGGTCGACTCGACCGCCTCGATAGCGAGGCTTTGCTCTCGGGTGAAGAGGCGCTTGAACGCCGTCTCGGCAGCCATCATGCGGCGCACATCAGACCGACTGTTTGTCAGCTCGGCGTCGAACTCTGTGCCTTTGAACCATCGAAGGAAAAAGGGATCGGACATGGTGGGCAGGGGCAGCCGGCACACATCCGTCCCCATCTTGAGCAGATAATTGAGGCCGTCCCACAGCCCAGGCGACTCGCGTGTCCGGCTACTCTCTGTGGGCGGCGTGCAGGCAAATCGGAGCGAGTATTGGGAGAAGATGTGAGGCGGCGGCGGACCGCGCGTACGGGCTTCGAGAATTCGGGCGAGGTCGCCGCCGCCGCCGCCGCCATCGCCACGGCTCGATGCACGCTCAAGCCTGCCAGCGGAGGCTCCTTCACAGGCTCCTTCACAGGCTCCTTCACTGCTCCCGCTGTGGGCACCGACCGAAGCGATGCTGCTCGCCACGTGCGCACCCCCAGCGCCCACGCCGGCGCGCTGAATCTTCGCGATCGCGACCTTCTCACCACGGCGTGCTTCCTTCTTGCGCCGCCTCTCGCGCTGCTCGAGCAAAGACGTCGCTTGCTGACGCATCGCCTGCGCCGCCTCCTGCGCCGCCAGCCACGCCATCGACGCCTCGATGACGTGGCAAGAGGCGAGGCGCAGACCCCCAAGGGCCGCCTTTGCCGCCCGGACCACTGACGCCTGCTTCGCCGCCGCACTCGCGTTGCCACGCCCGTAAGCCTGCAGCCGAAGCGCGAGGTTGATCAGCCCCTCGATGTGCGCCTCCCGCACGGCGCAGAGGGATAGCCAGCCTTGGGGCAGCCTACCGCTCGGGTCGCGAGGCGTGCTCAGCACGAACGCGTCGTCAGCGCTCACCGGGATCGGCAGCGCTGGCGGCGACTCGAAGCCCACCACGGCGCCCAGCATCGCTCCAGGGCTCAGCCCATGATGGGCGCCATGGTGGGCGCCATGGTGGGCGTGCTGGCCCTTGTACCCACTCGGGCGCGCCGTGTGCGGTGGGGCCGGCAGATTGAGGTTGAAGCTACCAGTGAGCAGCGCTGCGTCGCTCTCGACCTCATATGCTGTGGAGAGCTCGCGAGAAAAGGGGCGCCACTTGCCTCGCAGCTTTTGGGTGATCGTGTGCGGCAGCGGTGCGCCGAGTTCGCGCCAGTCGAGGGAGAGGAACGCCGCGGTCTGCAGCTGGCGGTCGGTCGCGTACACGCGCGTCACCTGCGAAAAGTCGCGTAGGGGCGCCGGCTTCTCCGCCGCGCTGATTGCGAGCAGCCGTCCCGAGTGCGGCTGCCGGAGCGAGAGGAGATTCACGAGATCATGTCGAGGTGGCTGCAAGAGGCCGATAGTTAAGCGCCGCCGTGCCGAGTCGTGCCGCCCGGGCTTCATCACGCGCTGCCACGTATCGTCCAGGCTGAGCACGCGCTGCGACGACTCCACCATCGGGATCACCTCCAATCGGGCCTGCGCCTCCTTGAAGGCTGCCGCGCTCTCGGCCGCGCTCGGAACGGCGCTCGTACCCTTGGGTCGGCTCGCGCGTGGCGTGCGCATCTTGGGAGGCAACGAGGGCGGAGGTAACGGCGCCTTGGTCGCAGCGGCCCGGGTGCTGCCCGCAGCCGCAGAGGGCCGTGCGCCGCCCACGGCCGCGCTTGGCCGCGGCTCCGCGGCGTTGGACACTCCAGGCTCGAGCTTCGCTCTTTGGCCGCTCGACGTGGGAGGGCGGGGCTCGTCGACCATGAAGACCTCAATCTCAGGCTCTTCCTCCTCGTCGGAGCACTCCTCCCTGAGCGGGCTCATCGAGCCGCTCACGGCCCCGGCAGGCACCGCCTCGCCTGTGGAGCACAGGCTGACTGCCTTCTCCGAGGATGGCAGTGGCTCGGAAGGATCATAGTCGGGCGCCTCCTCGTTGGCATCGAATTCCTCGTCAGCCATGACGAAGATCTCGGGTTCGCGAGTTGGTCTGTCGCGTCCGTTCGTCGATTTCATCTTTTTGAAACAGATTCCATTCCAGTACCTCAAGTTAGCCGATCAGTCAGTCGTCATTCAGCCATCACGGCTAGACGCACAACAGCCGTTCCCTAGCGAACTTCTTGGCCCGAGAAAGTGCTTGCATTCTCGGAGCTCATGTCGCCTAGAAAGGTTCGCGTCGAGCAACACAGACAAGTGCAGATCCTTTTTGGTGCAAATCTCTTCTCGGCAACATGAGCGAGGACCTGCAGAACACGCTCAATACGTCGAACTCTACGAGCGCTCTCACACCGTCCGAGCTGGTGCGGCGGAAGACCGAGCGAGAACGCCCGACTCTCGCCGCCATGGTCGACAAGCTGGCGGCCAAGGCCAATGAGAAGGGCAACGCGAAGCAGGCGAAGGTCCTGTACGCGGCGAGCCTCACGCTGGAGCCGACCCTCGCGCGGCGCGTTTCTATGGCCAACATGATGCTCAAGAGCGGCGAAGCGGACCAGGCGCAACATGAGTACAATGAGATCCTCTCGTCGGGTGAGCCGCTGAGCGAGAAGATCAAGACCATGGTGGAGCGGAAGCTGGGCGAGTGTATCTATCAAGACATGTCCGCCGCCCCGGGCCTGTCGCTCGCTGAGAAGCTCAAGGTCGCTTCGAAGATGCGAGCCTCAAGTCCGGCTCGCCCCGCCGTCATCGTTGCCGCCCCGCCGTCGAACTTTGGCGCCGCAGCTGAGATTACGCTCGCGGCCAAGCAGCTCTTTGACGCCGGGCAGGTGTCCAACGGCGAGGGGAAAGCGAGCGAGGCGCGGGTGCTGTTCGTCGCGTCGCACACGCTGAGCGGTGCGATGTCGGCGCGCATCTCGGCCGCGAACATGGCGCTCAAGCTCGGAGGTCCCGCGGCGCTCGAGGCAGCGAGTGAGTACGAGGGCATTCTGAGCCATGCTGGGACAGAGCAGCTGAGCAGCACCGCTGAGGAGATGGTGCGGCGCAAGCTGGCAGAGGCCCGGGCCCCGGCGGCGGCGGCGGCCGAGAAGGCGGCGGCCGAGAAGACGGCGGCCGAGGAGGCGGCGGCTGAGAGGTCGGCGGCGGCCAAGGCGGCGGCAGCGGCCGAGAAGGCGGCGGCTGATGAGGCGGCGGCCGAGAAGGCGGCGGCCGAGACGGCGGCTGCAGTGGCGGCGGCTGCAGTGGCGGAGGCTGAGAAGGCGGCGGCCGAGGCGGCGGCAGCGGCCGAGAAGGCGGGGGCCGAGAAGGCGGCGGCCGAGAAGGAGGTCTCGGCCGCCGACAAGGCGGCGGCCGAGAAGGCGGCGGCGGCTGAGGCGATTGCACAGCAGGAGGCGGCCACGAAGCTGCAAGCTGCCGGTAGGGGCAAAGCTGCTAGGGCCATGGTTGCTGACATGAAGGCCGAGAAGGCGGCGGGCGAGGCCATCCTGGCGAGCCTGCGCACGACTGCTCCATCGGCGATTCACATTCACAGCTCCATGCAGGCGAGCCTGAGCACGACTGCGGCGGCCGAGACGGCGATGGCGGCCGAGAAGGGGGCGGCTCAGGCGTCGACACGAGCTAAAGAGGTGGTCGACACAGCTGTCGACAAAGCCCTTGAGCGGGAGCAGGAGACCACCGCCGCCGCCGCCACCGCCGCCGCTGCCGCCGCCGTGCCGCCGTCGCCGGCAAAGAGTGAAATGAGCGCTGTGACTGCGACAAGCGGGATGACAGACTACCAGGACGCTCTGAATCTCGACGATCTGGATGAGTTTCGTGATGTGGAGCAGGAGCACCACGCCGCAGCGCGCATGCAGGCGATCGCGCGCGGCCGTTCTGATCGGCGAATGCTCAAGGGCCAGCAGCAGGCTAGGAGCGAGGCGGAGGAGCTCGGGGAAGAGCTCGCGAGGGAGATAGTACTCGAGGCGCTCGGGTCGGAGACGACCAACACGGCGCCTCTTAGGGAAGAGCTCGCGAGGGAGATAGTACCTGAGGCACTCGGGTTGGAGACGATCAATCTGGTCGACTATCCCGAGGCCAAGTCACTGGTCGCCGCGGCCATCGCGACGGGTATCTCGATGTATCTGGAGGCGGATGCGGCGGCTGAGAAGGCGGCGGCGGCGTGGGTAGAGGACGCGGTGCTTGTCGAGGCGCCGCTGGTCGAGATGGCGGCTGAGGAGGAGTCCGTCCTTCGCACGGCCGCGTCGCCACCGGCGCCTTCAAACCCGCTCTCTACGGCGCCCTCAATGCCGCTCGTGTCCGTGACACAGCCGTCCCCGGCCGAGAAGGCGGCGGCGGCCGAGAAGGCGGCGGCGCTTGCGCGAGACGTGGCCAGCATCAAGACTCACACGTATGCCCTGGGGCCCGCGGCAGAGAGGGCGGCGAACTCCGATGAAGTGCCAAGCACCAAGGTGGAGGCGGTGGGCAGCAAGAAGGGCGGCGGTGGCTGCTGTGCAATCATGTGAGCTAGCGGGAGGCGGTGCATGACCTAATCGAGGCACTGCGTGGCGGTTACGGTATTATGCTCGCCGCCGCAGCGTTGTATCAGGGGGCATGTCGGAGTATTCGTAGTTTCGCACAGTGGCCTGGCCGGGCGGGGCGGTTGTGTGCTCTCGCCCCTGCCGTACTCTCTCTGGTGCCGCGGCGGAGAGCGCTTAGAGAGCGCACAATACGATCGTGTGAAACATGACATGTGTCACCAAGATGCGAGCGCGCGATTGGCCCCGAACGATGCCACACGACAAAGCACCGCGGCGGCTCGCGGGGCTCGCAAACCTCTAACCTGTTCTATGTAACCTGCCGGTCGACCCGGCCGCACCGGGTCGACGAAGAGGTCGAAGCCGCGGCGCTATAGCCTAGGGTGCCAAGTGCGTCGCGCTGGGTCGCGTCGTGTCCGTTCGACGTACTCTTGGACTGTACTACCGTCTGTACGACACGGGCAACGTCGCGGGACGTGCGGTGCACGCGGAGGTCGGTGCGGCTGCACGGCTGGCATGTCCGCGATTTGTCGCCGTACGTCGTTGGGACGTTCGCAATCTCTAAGCCTGGGACGGTGCTGTCTTGCCGTCTGCGCTCGCCAGCGCCATGGCTTCCTGGAGCAAGCCCTCGAGCTCCATCATGTCTCTAAGGTCTCTTGCGAGTGCATGTCCGAGCTCCTCATGCAGGTGAGTATGGACCTGTACGCGGCGAGCATGAGGTGAGGATGCGCGCATTGCCTCCTCGAGATGCTGCGCCTCGAACACGTCAGCCGCAGAGAGCGTGCCCACGTGCACGTGTATTACGAGTGCACGTGTATCACATGTGGCGTCACATGTGCCTGGCTGCTCTGCACTGCGCTGGGCGAGTGGCGGCACTTGGGCACCATGCACTTGGGCACCGTGCACGCTGTGCTGCACGCCCTCACACACGCCCTCACGCACGCCCTGCTTTGCGGCCAGCCGCGCTTGCTCGACGCGTCGCTGCACGCGAGGGTCCCTCCAAGCAGTTTCCGCGGTCACCAGCGTGCGCCTCCAGCTTTCCCTCGCCGAGTCAGCAAGTACGCGTGCGGTGTGCTGGCTTTGATCCCACGGCTCTAGGGCAGTGGGCAGCCGACCAGCGTGGCGAGCGGACCACGCAGCCTTGAGCGCGTGCAAGTTGGCGTCGAAAGGCATGGCCGGCAGCCCGAGCACCGATCGGTCTTGCGGCTCGATTACAATCTGTGGTGCAAAGGCGAGAATGACTGTGGGCACTCTGTGGCTGAGCGCCAACCCTGCACGAATCGCCGCGTAGCCACCCATACTTGCGCCGACCAGCACGATGCCCTTTGGCTGCAGGCTCTCCACTTCCTCGTCCAGTACAGCAACCACATCCTCAAAGCTGCCATCATCACCAAGACCAAGAAGAAACCAGGCGCTCTTCAAATCCCTTAAGAAGAGCGCGTGAGTGGCACCTGCTCTCTGCGAGCTTTTGACAAACTCGTGGTGCGACACACCACCAGCGCCACCACCAAGCGACGAGAAGGCCACGAGTAAGCAGTCGGCTGACCGCGAGTCGTCGTACACACGAAGGACGCTCTCACACATGGAATTGCCGTCTGTGAAAAGGCATTCTGCCACGCCTGAAGGTAAACGTCACGCAACACGGAACTATCCATGGCTCTGAGCACAAATCTCGCGCTCTTCACAGTTAAAACGTCACGCAACGCGGAGCTCTCCATGGCTCCGATCACCCCAAATCGAATCGCGCCACACGCGGCGCTTCCACGAACCATCAATGAAAAGGCCGGACGCCGACGCGGAGAGTGAGGCACGTCGGTTGTCCGGAGGCCCGAACCGGCCTGTAGGGCGCCTCGCGTGGCACCAGATGGTCGGCATCACCTTCTTCGCCGTATGCGGTGGCAACTATGGCATGGAGGATGCGGTGGGTGCTGCGGGTCCGCGACTGACGATGATCGGCCTGCTGCTGCTGCCCATGTTCTGGTCGCTGCCTATCGGGCTCATGACCGCCGAGCTCAGCGCCATGATCCCCGAGGCGGGCGGCTACGTCGTGTGGGTGCACCGCGCTCTTGGCCCGTTCTGGGCGCACCAGAACGCGCTTTGGAACCTGGTTGCGAATGCCTTCGACAATGCGCTGTACCCGGTCATGTTCGTCGACTACCTCAAGTTCTTCCAACTGTTCCGCCGCCTCAACGGGCTGCGCAGCTGGCTCGTGTCGGTTGGCATGCTGATCTGCGTCACCGGGCTCAACCTGCTCGGCGTCGACGTGGTCGCGTCGTCGTCGACACTGTTCGCGGTGCTGGTGATCTCGCCGTTCGCGGCACTGACGATCGCGGGCGCACCCGCGCTCGACATGCACGCGCTGTTCGCGCCCTGTGAACGCCCGATAGAGTGGGGCACTTTCCTGTCGGTGCTGCTGTGGAACACGAGTGGTTACGACTCGGCGGGAGCCCTCGCCGCAGAGGTGCGTGACCCGGGGACGGACTTCCCGAAGGCGATGGTGGTGACGATCGTGCTGGTGACGATCGTCTACCTGCTCCCGCTCGCCGTCGCCATCTCGCTCGATCACGAGAATCTCGACGATTGGACAGACGGTCACTTTGCGCAGGTGGCGCAGGCCCATGTGGGCGAGTGGCTCTCTGCTTGGATTGCCCTTGGGGGCGCCATCTCGGCGGTCGGGCTGCTGAACACGCTCCTGTGCACGTCCGCACGCGTCGCCGCCTCCTCGGCGAAGCTCTACGTGCTCCCACCTTGCCTGGGCGAGCTCGAGCGCCGTGACGGGCAGCCGAGGAGAGCGACCCTTGCCATGAGCTGCCTGCTCGCCGTCGCTTGCTTGCTCGAGTTCTCGGAGCTCGTCTCGATCTCGATGCTCTTCTACGGCGCGACCACGTTCCTCGAGTTCGTGGCGCTCATCGTGCTACGCTATCGCGAGGAGCACACCTACAGGCCGTACCGCATCCCACTGGGAAATCGGATGTTGGTCGTGGCAAGCCTGCCCTCTCTCGGCCTCTGCGTGCTGCTCATCGCGCTCTCGGACTACAGGTCGGTCATCTTCTTCTTCTTCACCTCTGTCTTCGGCACCCTCACCTACTTCCTCGCGCACGGGTGCGAGCCGCGCGCGATCGGGCACATGCAGCGCCCCTTTTGGCGCCTACGCGCGCACCTGGGCATGCAATTCGGGCACAGCTCACCGTCGGGCTACGGGCCGTGCCCCAAGACAGAGCGGGCACACAACCTGGCGGCCGGCGCCGGCGCCGGCACCAACGGGCTCAGCTGCGCCGATGCAGAGGCCGGAGAACACAGCCGAAACTCATCCCCGCCCAGGGTCACTCAAGACACTTGACTCCCCGGGTGTCCCGAGTGTTGAGTGTATAAAACAATAGGTTCCTACGTCATATCATAGTCAGTCTCCAGGGCCGTCCCCACTTGTCTTTCCTTTTGTGTTTTGAACACGAAACATGTACCCAATAGTCGCGCATGCATCCTGTAACATACACGGAACGTCTCCCGGCGTTGCTTATTACCCAGCAGGTCGAACGGAGACATTTTGCAGGGCGAAACAAGAAATCACACGAACCCATTTTTCTCATGGTGGCTCGTCTCGTGGCTTTCGCTGCACTTGCAGGAAACAACCGCAACAACTCTCTGCAGTACTGCTCGGCGTATTTATAGTGCAATATAGTGAACGAGTAAACTTGCGTGCTGCGGGGGTTTATATTCAACGCAGTCTCGAGTAGCTTCAGATGAGCCAACGCGGCGCCGATTCGCAGTACTTTTCGTACTGCTTGGGAAAGGTTTGCGAGAGGAGCTTCTCCTCGGCCGCGATCACGATGAAATTGAGGTAGCACCACGTTAGCGGCGAGACCAAGAGCGGCCAGGCCGAGTTGATGAGGCACGACACGCTTGGAATGGCAAAGAAGATCACGGCCACATACATCGGGTTGCGCGTGAATTTGTAGAGGCCAGTAGTGGCCAGTCCATTTACCGGGGTGAAGAACGTGCCCGAGCCAGCAGTCTCGAGAGCACCGCTGGCCTCATCGAACTCCATCTTCGCGAACGCCAAAGCGCACGCCATGAATGCGATGCGGACCGGCAGCTTTGAGAGCGGCGCTGGCAGGAAGGCGAGCCGTTTCCCAGTGAGCTTTGCGAGGAGCAGGCCGGTCATGATGGTGAGCGCAACGGCAAACGGCGGAAAGATGGGAACGTCCGCGTATAAGTTGATCGGTTTGCCGACTGTCAGTTGCGGCGGCGGCGGGGGAGAGCCGATCATGCTGGACGCCGATGCTGGACGCCGCGACAATTCATTCCGCCGACGTTCTCCGAGGTTCGCCGAAATTCGATCGACAAAACTTTTTTGAGTTCGAGGCTCCCCCTTTGGTTGGCCTCGTGGATAAATTTTTCTCTAGGTATTTACAGCTGCTAGCTAGTATGTGTCAAGTCAAGTCTATACATAAACAACAGACAACCATACGGAAGCCTATCGAATGTGCTCCGGCGGCCAGCAGTGGTGGAAGGGAGTGGGCGGAGATGGCGGAGGGGTTCCACTTGACTTGACCACTTGACTTGAGTATGTGACCAAATTCCAGAGCGGCGGCCGTTGTTGCTTGTCGTGTACTCGATAAAGGAAAATCACTTTAGTATACAGTTTCCTAGTGACACTGCCCGCCCTGCCGACACGCTCCCTCGCCCGCGCGGATCGGCCGGCGGGTAACACGCGTTGCAAAAGACATTCCCACATGTGGTGGATATGGCAGCGGTCGACCGCACCGGCCGCTACACAAAACAGCCCCGCGGTGCACGCGGGGCTAACCAATCAGACCTCGCGAGCATTGCTGTTCTGATGCTCGGAGATGGGCGAGTCGCTTCATTGTCGCGTGTGCATGTGGTCTCGGGGCGACGAGCATTGCGACGAGAGCCCCCCCTCTCCGCTCTGTATCAGTCGTCCTTCTTGACGAGCACCGTGGAGTCGCTGAACATAATGTACCCGGCATGCGAGAGCGCGAGCCCGATTGTGCCGAGCAGCATCATGTTGAGCCGTTCGGGTGCAACGCGACCGCGGCCAAGAATACGCATCAGCGGCAGCATTGGAGCGTAGAGCAGCGGTACGAGCAGGTCGAAGCTGTCCTTGCGTCCCTGCTCATACCCGGCCGCGATTCGCTGCTCTTCCTGGAGCTGGCGCACCTCCTTCTCTTGCGGCGTGGCGCTCCCGATTCCGATCTCATAAAACGGCCTGCGATTGCGCAATTGTTCGCCTCGCACCAGCTGCGCGTCCTCGACGCGGTAGATGCCGCCGCTGCCCTCCATCGTCTTTGCGAATCCCATCACGGCGACCGTCGAGAGCACCGCGACCATCTGGCCGTACACGCGCGTATGGATGAGCCGTTGCGATAGCGGCATGTGCGCCGTCGATGGATGAGTCGACTCACGGTAGAAGAGCGCGCCGTAGATGGGCCCGGCGATGCTCATGATCGTCTTGAACGGGTGCGTGTACACCATGTTCGCCGCCTCTTGCAACGGAGAGAGCTCACGCTGGAAAATCGGCGCTGCGACCGTCTCAGCTGCGGCGAGTTGCGGTGCGATGAACCCATCCGCATCATGAAGGGCCTGGTTGATGGTCTGCTGCGACCGTAGGAAGAAGGCGCCCAAGCTGGGCGTGACGATCAATGCGAGCTTCCCAGAGACGCCGAACATGCTGCGAAAGCGCGGGCTGAAGGCGTTCGCCGCCGCGACCGCGCCGCCAGTGACCACGGTCGTCACCACGGCCGCGACTGTGCCGTTGATCGGGTTGCCGACTGTCAGTTGCGGCGGCGGCGGGGGAGAGCCGATCATGCTGGACGCCGATGCTGGACGCCGCGACAATTCATTTCGCCAACGTTCTCCGAGGTTCGCCGAAATTCGATCGACAAAACTTTTTTGTGTTCGAGGCTCCCCCGTTGGTTGACTTGGAGAAGAACGTGCTACGCTCCGCATGCATATGGGCCCAGGGGGCGAGGGCTGGGGACCCGCTTTTCTTTTCGTCTCTCTATACAAAAACTTGCACCCAGACCCGGCCTCCCACGCAGCCGGGCGGGTCGGCGGCGGGCGCAGGCCTGCGGCGCACGCCGCCAGCCGGGCCGGCATCGGTGCGAGGCAGCCTCTGTGGGTTACGCACACGCACCAGGCGGGGAGGCGACGATGGCGGGGCGCGGCGCGTGGAGACTGGCGGGGCGCGGCGCGTGGAGACAATCGCGCCATCGTCGCCTCCCCCGGTTCTGCTCGGACGCCGTCTCACATCGCCTTGCAATGCGCCCACGCTTCCTTTTGCTACCGTCCCCGTCGGGGCGGCGTTGGAGACGCCGGCGGCATCGAACCTGCGTGCACCGACGCGCCCGATGGCGCGCGCCCCGTGGGGAACGCAAAGACGCACTCGACACTGTCGCATGACGACGGTCTCGAGCACAAGTACGGCTTCCATCGCTGCGGCCGCCGCCGCCGCCGCCGTGGGCGTCAAGCCGCAGGCCGAGGCACCACATTCGGCGCCGGTTGCGCCGCGCAACGCGCTGCGTCGGCGCCTTCGCCGCCGCACCTGCAAAGCACGCGCGCGCGCTCAGCGCCATCGATCCGTGCTGCGGGCACGAGCTGGCCCGACTTGGGAGTCCGAGCTCAGCTCCTCCGTAGCGCGCGCGCGTCATGGCGCGCGGCGAAAGGGGCGGGCAGGTCGATGGCAAATAGAGAGATGGTTGGGAGCAGCTCCGTCCTCCGACGCGCCTGGAGCCGGCCGCAGCGGGGCGGAGGCGCGCGTGCGCGCCATGGAAGAAGGGGGATATGGAAAAGTCGAGAACTAGATCGAGTTCTCGTCAGAAATAAAGGGGGTCCGAGCCATGAAGAGGCTGCTGCGCTCGCCTTTTTCAGGGTCCAGGATAATGGCGACCATGAACTCGCACTTCAAGGTGAAGAACATTAACGGCACCAGCGGCGAGCGATACGCGAACAGCGGTAGCATGACCGGCTCGAGCTGGCTCCAGATCCGGCGGGAACACACCGGCTCGAACCGCACGACGTGCTGCGTGCTGGAGTGCTCGCACACCGACCTCGTCGGCGGACATGTCATGAAGTGCGACGGGCGCAGCAGCAACGAGTGGTGGCTGGCTCCGATTTGCAACAAGCACAACAACCACAACAACACGGAGGAAATGTTCATCGACAGTCGCGTCACTCTGGTGGCCGTGCGCGAGGGAACCTGATGATGGCCGTGCGCGAGGGAACCTGATGAGGGAGGAACATTACTGTCGGACGTACCCCGCCGCTACGCCCCCCCTCCGCGTGCGGCTCGGTCAACCCTCGTCGGTGAGTACGGTAGTACACTCGCTCTCATTATGCTATAGTGAGCGAGAGGTCGGGTTCTCTCCCCGAGAGACGAGCGTGTACGGTGTAGGGACCGTTCGCCCTGTCGCTTTACGTATATCGGTATATCGCACGCCGCCCACGCGTTCCGGCTTCGCCCCACGTCTCCACCTTTTGCCTTTAGGTCATAGCTCATACATCCCTTTTGACACGTTGAGTCTGCTCTGAGCTCGTCTTGCGCATCTACACTCAAGTCTCAACCATGCGGCCCAGTTACACACATATCACCGCCCCCAAACCGCCCAGTTGGCGATCCGGGTCCCCACCCTGTCGTAATCGCGTGTTCTGGGTCGTCCCGAGGCGCCCACCATGGCGCCCACACCTCGATTGCCTGTGCGGTACGGTCGCGCGCGCGTGTCTTCGCATGCTCAGTCCAGGAGACCCGTCTCTTGGAGCGTCTTTTCGAAGCGTTCCGGGTCGAGCACCGCACCCTTCTCGAGCGACATCTCGATCACGAGCATGAGCTTCTTGATAGGGATCCCCTTTGTCACCGTGCGCAGCACCGGCTCGATGTCGCTAATGTTGCCGATGCCAAGCTCCTTGAGCACCTTGATCGCCTCAATGGTGCCGAGAGAGGGCACGTGCAGCGTCACATTGAACGCGTCGAGCAGCTCGAGCGATTCGAGAGTCGCAAGCGAGGAGGTGGTCGCGAGGACGATGAGCTTCGACTTTTTAGGCACCTTTTTGATGCACGTGATCAGCGTCTGCAGCACCACGTTCGAGAAGCGCGGCCCGATGCGCACGTACTCGAGGAGCCGCTCTACCTCGTCGAGCACGATCAGTGAGAGCGGCGACTTGTACGCGTCGTCGAAGACACGGGCGATCACGGCCGCCTTCTGAGTCTCACCCATACCCACGAGGCTCGTCGGCGCGAGCAGCTTGACAAACGGGAAGCCTGAGCGGAGGGCGAGCGTCGCCGCGAGGGCTGTCTTGCCGGAGCCCACGGGACCCTCGAGCAAGATGGAGAGCAGCGGGGTGCGCTCCGACTGCTGTAGCTGACTGATCAGGCTTGCCGCCGACTGTTGCAGCTGCTTGAGCTTCTCGCCGTACTCCACGATGCCCCCGCGCGCGCACATCTCCATATCCTCGGTGGAGGCGCCAAAAGCTGGCAGGACGTCCTTCTGCGCACGCTCAAAGTCCGCACGCGTCACCTGGAGCTCTTCCACATTGACGGACTTGATGTTGTCGACCTGCACTTGGCGCGAGAAGGCATACGAGGCCGCCGCCTTCACCAGACCCTCGATCTCAGCGCCCGAAAAGTTCTTGGTCTCGGAGGCGAGCACCTGCAGGTCGACGTCTTTGCCGAGGTAGTTGCCCTCACGCATGCTCTTCGTGTGAATGTTCAGGATCTGGACGCGGCCCGCCTCGTCGGGCAGCGAGATCTCGACGTGCACCTCGAGACGACCGGGCCGCAGCAGCGCATCGTCGATCATATCCTTCCGGTTCGTCATCCCGATGAGCAGGATGTTGTTCAGCGCGTTGACGCCATCGATCTTGGAGAGCATCTGGTTGACGACGGTGTCGCCCACGCCCGTGCTACCGGCGCCGCCGGAGCCGCGCTGCTTGCAGACCGAGTCGATCTCGTCGAAGATGATGATGTGCAAATCCGAGTCATCGCCTCGCTCCTTCATCTCGAGCTCGGCGTCTTCGAAGAGCTTACGCACCTGTGGGGAAAGGAGCGAGGCGTCGTGGTGAGCACATGCATGCTGGGCAGCTCGGCGTCCTCGAAGAGCTTACGCACCTGACGAAGATGGCCATCCGAGCCAGATCAGATCAAGGGGCTGGGATCCTATCTGACTCAAAGGCAATCCGAGGAAATCCGAGGCGATCCAGGTCCAGCAGAGGGATGCCGTCAGAGTCCATCAGTGGTCATCGGCCGCGCACGTCATCAGAGTCATCAGTGTCTGGCCGTCATCAGAGTCATCAGTGGTCATCGGCCGCGCACGTTGGCCTCAGACTCGCCGACGAACTTAGAGAGGATCTCCGGACCGTTGACAATCTTGGGCTCCTTACCGTTGAGCATCTTGCCGATCTGGCGCGCGATCAGGGTCTTGCCCGTGCCGGGGGGGCCGTACAGCAGCATACCCTTGACGTGCCTCACTCCCATCTTCTTGACGACTGCTGCCGGAAAGATGCGCGAGGCGAAGGCGCGGCGGAAGATGTCGCTAAACTCCTTGTCAAGGCCGCCAATGCCCATCTCGGAGAAGGAGAAATCGGCCTTGAAGATGGTCTTGCGGTTTTGGTCCTCGAGCCCGGTGATCACGATCGGCGAGCCGCCCGCCTTGGCGAGCAGCACCTGCGTCATCGTGCCGAGCACACCGCGCTTCACCACGCCCCCGCTGCCGCCCGCGTCCCCCTTGACGTCGCCGACCGCCTCGAGGCCGCCGATGGTCAGCAGCAGGTTGACGCCCTGGCACTCGGTTGCGAGCTGCTGACCCGTGGTCACATACTGCCTGCTGTAGCGCTGCAGGATCAGCCTCGAGAGCTCCTTGCCATCAATGGTCTGACCCGGCCGATGCTTGCTCGCCACGACGTAGTTGACCTCGATGGTCGCCGCGGAGAGCGGCGTGGCGTCGCGCTGCGGGAAGACAGCAACCGTGAGGGTCTCGCCCGCCGACACGCTGAGTATGCGCCGCTGGATCGAGTTGAGGCCTATGCAGTTTGCCTGCATGCCGTCGTGTGGCTTCAGCGTGTAGATGAGCCCCTTGATCTCGCCATAGAGCTCCTTGTCGCCGCCGAGCGTGCTGAGCGTGCTCTGGGTCACGTACACGCAGTTGGTGAAGGCGAGGCCTTGCGAAGGGGCATTGGCAACCGTGAGGTCCATGACGTGCTCCTGCTTTGACGTCGGGCTCCACGCAGAGCCAGGAACTCGAGCTCCAAAAGGTGTGAACACAGGCTGTTAAACTCTCAGTGAAAGTGCCTCATTCGGTAATCCTGTATTGCTTTCACGGTCGTATCGTTTACGTGTTGTGTGTATTCATAATGAATATAAAGGTGATGAAGGGACAAGGAAGGCTTCATTGTAGGCCAAGGCGAGGCAAAAGAAAATACCCCAATCTCCCACCACCACCATGGCTCAGCTTGTTGGGCTACGGGCAGACGATTCTTTGCCCTCGAACGATCTTCTCGACGCAAGTTGCCTGGCTTTTCTGAGCACTTTCCTCGATGTAGGCCGGGTTGACGGCGCCAAAGACGAGGGCACCAAGCACGATGACAGTCGCCGCGAGCGATCCGGCCTCAACCACCGGATTCTTCTGGATCTCGGCATTGAGCTTGCCGCCGCCAAGCATTCCAGAGATGCCCCGCCTCGAGGTTTCAATCTCGGCTGTCTGGACCACTTTGCGCCCGTTGGCATCCTTGTCTGCAAGCTTGCCATCGACGTACCTCTTGCCGTTGATCAGAGAGACGTTGGCACCGCCCGGGTTTTTCGTGCGAAGGTATACTTGGAATGCGATCTGGTAGATGACATAGAAGACGAACACATTGACGCCGCCAAGGGTTGGCCGAAGGCCAATATCACCTTCCTTGGCCGCATTGCCGAGGCCAAATGCCCCGAGAGCCTCGGTGTCTGAAACTCGCTGAGCCACTTGCAGCAAGTCCACATCGGTCGCGTGTGCAGCGGGCACCATCGCTTGCGTCCACGTGCTGAGGAGCTCTGATGCCATGTTGACGTCTGTCATCAGAGTTCGCGTCGCGCGGCACCGACCAGCGAGGTCAGGGTGACGCGCACGGATCTGCACGGCAGCGCTGAGGCTCATCGCTGCCGACACGAGCAGCAACTTGCACAGGCTGCGACTGGTTCCCACCATCGCGCCGCGGGCTGTGCGAGAACTGCGGTAAATGCATCTTGTGTGAACGTTAACACGGGTAAAATGACACCGGGGGGAGTCGGGACACGCACGGGACACACGGACAGACAAACCTCACACAACCGGTGCTACGGCACAGTTACTTGGGTGCGGAGATTCGCGGTCGTTTCACAACCAAAGGTTCCGTAATCGAACCTCCGTGGACGCAGAGATGACCCCAAGCGCACCGGACCGGACCGGCGTATATACCGAGTTTGTGCCTCTACCCTCTTGCATTGGCCTCTTGCCCGGCGGCCGGCCTAGCATTTTGTCACACAAGGCCTTGTCAAGTACGACACACAGGCATTCACTCGCACTGGAACGAGGCCTTCCGCAGGCCGTCCGCTCTCTGCTCGGCTCGGTGCGCCTCGGGCCGCCTCGTGTCAGCAAAGGGCGCCGCTCCGCCCGCGCGCGCCAGCTCGAGAAAGGTGCGCAGCTGCTCGTCGCTGCGCGCGAGCTCGGTGTACCATTGCAGCCGTAGCGCGGCGAGCTCGGCCGCGGGCAGCTGGCCGCGCGACTCGTGGGCGGCGTCGAGCAGCCTCTGGAGAACTAGGGCGGCAGCGACCGAGACATTGAATGACTCAGTGAAGCCATACATTGGGAGAAAGACACGCCGATCGGCCGCCGCGAGCATCGCCTTGGAGGACGCGAGATTCGATCGGTGGCACTCGGTGGCACTCAGAGGGGCAATCAGCGAGGCCATCAGTGCATGCATTCACACGCGTGCATGCATTCACACCTGGGAGACGCCCGCACCCTCAGAGCCGACGACAATGGCGACCTTCGGTGGAAGCACGGCTGCAAGTGCCGCCACGTCACTCCCAAGCGGCAGTGCATCCTGCGCGAGGTCCGTCACCCAGAGCGCGCGTCCTTCGGTGCGCGCTGCGAGCACGCATGCGGCAGTCGACTGAAAGACCTGAACGTCCAAGTGCTGTGCATACAGCTGTGCGCGGCGCACCCCAAGCAGCGGATCGAAGCCGAGGCCTCGCTGCGCCGCCCGCGCCTCGTGCCGCCGCCGCGCGCGCGAGCACGCGAGGCGCTTCACGTCGGCCGAGGCATCGTCGGCCTCAGTGGGCTTCGTGGCCGCCTGCACAAGCCAGACACGCTGCACGCCGAGCGCCTCGCAGGTACGCATGATGGCGACGTGGTTGAGGTCATCGGAGCAGTTCTCGAGCACGAGGCAGACGCGCTCCGTGCGTCCGCAAAGCACCGTCTCCGCCTTGCGTGCCAGCCGCAGCGGATCGTCCACAGAGTCGGCCACGCTGGGCAGCACCACAGGGGTTCGGGCCTTGGCGGTGCGGGCGGCTACAGCCTGGGCACGCCTGGTAGCGGACTCCTCCAGGTACTCGGGCGTCGCTTCAAAGGTGGCAACGCATCCACGGCACTTTCGCAGATGGTCGTGTCGCCGCGCTTGCTTCGCTGTGTAGCATGTGTGCATCTGCAGCCGCTTGCACATGCTGCACACGAGGAACGCTTTTGAAGAAATCTCGGATGATGAAGTCTCGGCATCCCGCAGCGCTCTACGCTTCCGGAATCGCAGCAGCACTAGGGTCACCACAGCGCACGCAGCGACGACAAGCGCGCGGCGCCCCGATGACATTTTGAGGCGAGGCCTGGAGTGTTCACAGCCACGTCACCCTACGGTTCGACGGTAAAAAGACACCGGGGGGCTACCGGTACCCGTAAGCAAGCAAGCAAGCAAGCCCACCCTTTCCTACTCTACTGGCAACGAGGGTATTCGTTTGCGCTTGTTTAGATACTTGTGTTGTTTCGCCTAGACCCTAGTTAGCTTGCTTGCTTGCTACCCGTACCGGTAGTATAACCAACCCCAAGGAGATGTTCAACAAGTTCAAGTTCAAGTTCAAGTTCAAGTTCAAGTTCAAGTCTTGGATTCCCGCGTCGGCCTTCGCACCGCACGAGCACCCTCGGTGCTCGGTCATGTCGGGCGCAGCCGTGCCCGCGTGTGGCGGCCCGCGTCGCTGCGAGTGCGACACACTAAGTCGGCGGACACTAAAGGTAAGGCAACGCGCCATTCACCGCGGCACACGACATCAATAAAGTTGCGCGAGTAAGAATCTACGATGTTTTTCATCCAATTGGGCCCTTCGACTCCCCGTGCTCACTCTCATTCTCCGTCTGGCATCTAAGTTTATCCGTGGGGGAGAGTCCGCAGGCACGTGTGCACAGCTCCAGCGCAGCACTCGCTACTTGCGGTTCGGGAATGCGCAGCTCGAGACTCCCGCCTTTAAGCACTGCGTGATGTTGGTGGGTGGACAGACGGGCGGATCTAGCCCCATGAAGGGGCACAGCTTCTCCCAACCGTCGCCGCCAGTCATGTCCATGATGAGCAGTCGTTCTGGAGGCACCGAGTCGAAGACGTTCCGGTTGTGCTGGACGTAGCGCTTGATAGCCTGCTCCTTGGATGGACACTCGGTCCCGTAGACGAGATTGCTGCCGCGTCGCCATGGCTCGAGCCACTTACGGCAGCCGCGCGCGAAGCCCGAGTAGAACTTTTGCTGCGAGCGCAGCCAGCTCCTCGGGTTGCGGATGGTCAGGATGACTTTGGCTCTCGGGTATGAAAGAAGAATCTCATTCCAGAAGTCGACGACGGGTGTATCTAGAACAGCCTCAACATGCTTCTCCTCGTTGACATTGAACATGAAATGGTGATTTGGTTGTTCTGCTGCGTTGTCGTGGAGCAACCCGTACACTCCAGCTCCATAAAAATGTGCAGTGTTCATGCCGAGCATCACAAATGCCTTGTTGAGCGATTTGGTCGCCGTCTTTCCCTGGCCGACGCACAGGTAAAGCGGGAAATCGGAGGTGTTCCAAGAACCCTTGCGTGCTTTGCGCAAGGCGTCTTGTGGATGGTCAAAGGCCCCGTGCGCTGGATAGCTCGAGCGGGGCAGCCGATGCCACGGATGGCCAATCGTCCATGGTGGCAGCTTCGGCTGCGTAGCTCGTCCATCAGGATGCGCCAGCAGTTGGAGCGTGTCGTCAACGCTTGTGCTCGTTGTGATGGCAACGTTCGATGGTTCAGCTGCAGCATAGGTGGCACAATTGCATCCGCCGCCGGCGCGGTCTGCAGCCACTGGACCGAGCGGCGGCCGCTCAATCCAACGGCTGCAGCTTACGCCGGTGCTGGAGGCAGGTATTCCGCCGAATGTTGCACGGTTGGCGACCACACGGACAAGCACCACAGCCAGCACAGCGCTGATCACCAGTGCCGTTGTGCTTCGGCGGCGTAGCGAGGACTCAATCCCATTCGTGTGCAAAAGCGCCTCGAGCTCAGACAACGCTGCACGCCTCTCGAATGGCGATAATATTTGCAGCTCTTCGGCAAAGCGCTCAACCAAGTCTTGGCCCATCCCTGGTAAGCACGCCGAAGCGGCGAGCGTTGCGAGAGGCCGAGGGGCTCTTGTCGCGTCTGTCGTGTTCACACTGCGCGGTGGAGCACGCGTCGTCGCCTTAGAAATCGAAAACGCGACATTTGCGAGAATGACTCCTTTTTCACAAAAAGGCTGTGAAACTGTTGCAGCCAGTATTGGCCACGGCATCCGAAACGAAACCGACGAAACCCCATTCCGACGGCGCGGCGTCTCCCTCAAGAAGGCAGGGAGGTCCGCTCGAGGGCCAACCAACTCCCCGTCGCGAATCCTTGCTCGCAGCATGTCGTGCGGCTAGAGAACGAATGGATTCCAATGGGACCAAGTGTACACGCTCGGCGGCCAAATTCTTCTCCAAATTCAACCCAACGTGTCAGGGACGCGCCCATCCATTGGAAGCTTCGCCCATCCAGCGCAGCGGTGGCGGCGTAATGTTGGTGATGGCTACGGTATGTTGTCAGCCCGGTGCTGCCTGCCTCCCTCGCGAAGCCAACATACCGAGCTACATAAGAACCTACAAGCGCACGTCTAAACGCGACTCGCCGCCCTCGTGTGCAGCGTCTCCTGTCTTGACTGCACACGAGGCGCTGCACCGGGGGCATTCCATGGCGTGTGTATCGTTCGCTCGTGCGCCATATTTAATCCCAGCGAGGTCCAGCGCAGAAAAGGCGATCTTCCGTGACCTTCCCTGTCTAGATGCCTCCAGCACATGCCACGCGCTCGCCCTACGCCCTCCGAAGCAACGCTCCCCCATCTGCCTCTAATGCATCTAACGACTGACGGATTCGAATCACGCGTGCCCACAGCGCCGCTCTTAGCGATAGTTAGAGCGAGCGGATGCGGGAATCGAATCCTATCGCGCAAGCAAACGCACATCTTCATGATCCCTTTGGTTTGCGGTACGGTAGGCTGTTAAGCTCCAACTGAACGCAGTCACGAGCTCACCTTGACCGGCGGCAGCCAGACTCACAAATTCAACACTCGTCACCCAAAACTCTCCAATAATCTCCAAAAAACTCTCCAATAATTTTTAAAGCTAATTTAATCCTCACGGGATCGGCTCACAGCTGGTCTCGACGCGGCCCGTCCCGAACGTCAATTATCTTCCGAACGCGGCCGTCCGATTTATCCCGCCTGTGGAGTTTCAGTCTCGAGTCTGGACTGTCTCCCCGAGCCGCGAGGAGCGTCTCCCGCACTCCCCCGTCGCTGTCCCCCCAGCGGTGCGCCCTCTAAGCCCTGGCGTGGACGATCTGCGCGATCAGCGCACCCGCGCGATCCAATCAACCTCCAATCGAGTGTACCTGCGATCGTCCAACGCCAATGGCGATGTTTTGCGTAAGCGGTAAAGGGAAAAGGCGCAATGACGATGCAGGCAGTGCCGGGCGTGTGGCAGGCGAGGTCTAGGGCGAGCGGAGGTCCGTGGACACGCCGGCAGCGCACTTGATAGTTTGACGCAGAAAGGTGTAGCTGACGTGGAGCTGCCTGGTCACCGCGTCCTGAAACAGCGTTGGGTAGGAGAATTCCCCGCTCGTCTCGTTTTCAAGCAGCCGCTGGTGCGGCCATGTAAGCCCCTCGTCCTCCGACAGAGCGATTGCCAGGAGAGAGCGCGATTTGGTGGTCGGGTTGAAGACCATCGCCACCCTGCCGTCCTGCAGCTGGCAGGCTTGGATGCCAGCGTTGTTGTTTGGCAGCGGCGTCGCTGCCGGCGAGGTCCACGACTTGCCGTCATCATCGGATGTCGCGCGGTAGATGTGGGCAGCGTCGCGGTCTCGGAAGAAAGCCGTGAGACGAGGGTAGCCGGATCTGCTCCGGATCACCGTGGGCTGCACCAGGTGGCTGGTGTCCTTGAAGTCGAGGTTGCCCCAGGGGCCTTGGCCGAGGGTGTTACTCGTCTTGATGTGGCTGTACTGATCATCGTTAGGGCCGGTGGCGTAGTACATCGGGAGCAGCCACGTGGAGTTGTCCAAAGCGAACAGAACTCTATTCTTGGTGAAGCTACCAGCCTTGCTGAAGATCTCCTCAGGCTGTGACCACATCCCAGGGGCCGCTCCAATGCCGTCCGGCGCAACTGCCGTCCAGACCGATGCATTGTCCTCGCCCTGGCTGGCGGGCTGCGAAGAGTGGAACAGGTGTAGACTACCGTCCTGGGATGTGTGCAGTACAGGATTCTGGTTGCTGTAGCCAGGGCGCCGCGAGATGACAAAGGCCGTCGACCATGCCAACGAGTTGGCAGTGGTGAGGTGCGCAATAACAATGCTCACGTTGTCAGCACCCTCTTTCGTTCCAGAGAACCAGACCATCGCCAGGCCTGCCCCAGCGACGATGGGTTGGACGTGGGAGGCGTGGCTCGAAGCGAATGGAGGGATCATGTAAGCGATCTCACGACCGTCGCCTGTTGGTCGAATAACTCCGTCGTACGAAGGCTGGGCGATGGGCACATTAAGCCCGGAAACAGCCGAAAAGACGAGGAGCAGAAGGATTTCGCTGCCGCACTGCATCTTCATCACATGGACCGCCGCGAACGAAGTTTGTCGTGAACACAGGTGTGGAAAAATTTGGGTGACGATACATGTACATGTAACACATGCTGAGAAAAACTGAAAATAAAATTGTGACTCTAATTCACACGGCACAGCCGCTTCGTGCCACAATGCCTCCTGCACGACGACAGCCACCTATCCGGCCTCCTCCAGAGCTACCGCAAGAGCTCGTTACGCTGATTTTCATTGCCAACGAATCCGTGTCACTCACAACGCTCGCACCGTGTGCGGCGGTTTGCAAGACGTGGTTGGCAGCGGCAGCACAGGTGAAGGACTCGATTCGCCTTCTTGAGTTCGAGAGCTCTGTAGGCAATGGCATGGGTAGTTCACTTGGTCGCTTTAATCAACCCACGGCTACGCTCGCAGCACCGGATGGCCACGTCTGGATTGCTGACACGCACAACTCCCGGCTGCAGCGCATGGTGCACGAAAATGGACGCCTCAGACCTGTCGAAGAACTGGGCCCTACCATATATGGTACCTGCTCGACCTCGGAGCGCACGATCTTAAGGTGCACACACCTCGCATGCGATGGCGCGCGCATCTTCGTGGTGAACACGCTCGGCTACGTGTACATGGTGTCCACGGAATGGGACGTGGTGCGGCTCCAGCTCAGCGCATCGAGGGTCTCCGTCCCGCGCGCGAGCTGCCCGAACGCGCAGCTGATCGGGATCGCGGTCGGCTTTGAGCGTCTGTACCTCCTCACGCGCGACCTGGACTACATGGTGCGTGCATTCCGCACGGACTCGTGGAGCGAAGGCGTCTCGGGTGGCGTGGCGCGCCTCGATCCGGTCCTCACAATCAAGGGGCATGGGGAGGCAGAGGGGCAGGCATGGGGAGCACAGGTCGGCATCCCTAACGGCATCCCGTTCGAGTTCCCTGACTTCACGGCTCTGCAGGCCGTCTCTGGCCCGACTGCGCTTGTCCAGCCAAAGGGCATCGCTCTCCATGAGCCTTTTGCAAACTCGCGCGCCGACGCCGAGCTCTTTGTATTAGACTCGGCGCAGCGGCGACGACACTCGGGCGGTGTGCTTGTCCTCTGTCCCCGCACGGGAAAGCTCACGCGACACTTTCTCTTACCACGCCCGCCGGGTGCCTCGCGCCGCACGCGCGCGGTCACGAGCCTCGCTGTCGTGCGCAGCCGCCTCGTCGTCGGCGAGGAGGGGCGCCTTCTCGTCCTCAGCCTGCACGGGCACCCGTTGCAGCTCGTCGACCTCCCCAAAGCATTGAGCGCCTCGCAGCTAGTTGGCATGAGTGTCGACAGTACTACGAGCGTGAGGAAGTTGAGCGGCGCCAGGCACCCAGCCAGCGACGGCAGCGAAGGCTCGCTACAAGGGCGGTTGTACGCAGCCGACCACGTGCGATCGCAGGTGCATATCTTCCGGTGCTCGATGTGACCAGCGATCGCCGCGGATTCCTTCGCCTCGGCATGCTTCGCTTGTCTGTGTGCTCCACCGGCGGGGGACTCACGCATCAGTATCCTGATGTGTATTACAGCACCAGAGTGCTGTGTGACCACTTCACTTTTTAGCAAGGCAACCGAACGGGGGAGGCGGCGCGCGGCGGGACCCCGGGGACCGCGCCCGGCGGATGACGACCTTTCAAAGTCTACGCCATGGCGCTCGTCGGAAGTTCATCGTGCGCAAACCTTGCGGAGTTGCGCGCATCTTAGCGGCGTGCAGCGGCGTCCCAGTGGTCCCTCGGACCCCGCACACGCAGAGGGCGCGGCGACGCGGCTGCACGTAAGCGGTAAGGCTGCATAATAAACCGAGACCGGATTAAGCGATTAACTCCTCCCGGTGTGTTACTCCCCCTAAGACCCCCACATGGTGAACAATATCCCAACGTCGGAGCGACCCTCTGGGCTTCCCGAATGCCCCGCCCCCACGGCTGGCCCCGCCCTCTGATGGTTCCAAGCAAGGACATTCATACGTTCAGGAAGTACCGTTCACAGTCAATGATGAGAAACTCGAATAATAAGAAACAAGAAAGCCCAGAAACCGGACCGGCGTGCATATGAATGGAGCGTCAACTACTTGTAGCCTCGAGGGCACAGCCTTCCAACCAACCCCGCGTTCACCGTACTGTACCGTGTTCACAGTACCCGGTACCATGGCTTCTGAAGAGCCTGGACCCGCCGCGCCGCGTCGATGCGCGCACTGGATCCGGCGGCAAGAGCGACTGTGCACTTCGATGGTCATTCAGACCGGTGAGCACTTTTGCTCTCAGCACACACCGGAGGCGCTCGCTCTGGCTCGCGAGCGATCCTACGCGGCCAAAGACGTGGTGCCTTCCGCACCAGACGCAGGCCAGCGACGCTATCGGCGGCTCGAATCCACGCACTTGACTAGTCGCGTGGTGGTGCAGCGCGTTGAAGGCACCAGCTCGGCAGCGCCTAGGGCTCCAGAGGCCAGTGACGCATCACCAGCAGCGGTCACGTTGCCCAGCTGGACCTATCCTAAAGCACCTGTGCACCTTGATATTGGCTGTGCGCGTGGGCGTTGGGTGCTCGAGCTCGGCCTGGAGCCCCCTGAGGCACTGTCGCAGCTGCATGTGAACCACGTGGCGGTCGAGATCCGTGCTGACCTCGTTGCCGATGCGAACAGAGTGGCAGCGGAGCAGGGCGTCTACGGCACCACCGCCGCCTATGTCGCGGTCGATATGGCGAATAACACGGCTCATCGGCGAGCGTTGCTGGCTACGCTTGCGCCGACTTTGCGGGTGGCCAGCGTGTGCTTCCCAGACCCGTATCCGCCCAAGCGACGGGACGAGCGAGGGCGAACTCTGACGCGGCAGGTGCGCGCATGCCCACTGGCAAATCGCTGTGGGAAATCCCCACCGAAAGTCCCCTCATCGCCACCCTGTGCCTCGCTCCTGGCCACCCACCGGCTGTGAACCTTGACTATGAACCGTGCCTGTGAACACCTTGCAGCTTGCGCTCGACTTGTACGAAGCGCTCCCTGCCGGGGGGGTGGTCTTCGTGGCAAGCGACAAGGTACACGTAGCTGAGGACATGTGCACACTGCTTGAGGGACTGCGTGCGCCGAGCTCAACGGGCACAGGTGGCAGAGTTGGCACAGGCGGTGCTGGAGATTTCGAGGGGCTGCATGCATCTTGCTCGACGGGCTCAGGTGCTGCACGAGATGTCGAGGGTGCCGAGGAGCGTCGGTGCTTCCGAAGGGTGTCTGGCGACGCGGCCGCAGACACTGCGTTGCGCCATGCGCTGTGCTTTGGAGCGGATGTGCCGAAACCCTTGACGAACCCCGAGTCCGACGCGCACGAGACCAAGCCACGAGAGGGCACTGCGCAGGCTGCGGCTCCCGCTCGGCCCGAGCCTGCTGGCCATGACGGGCCCGGCTTGGCGCCCAACATGACGCCCGGCATGACGCCCGACATGGCGCCCGAGATGGCGCTCGACGGGGTCTGGCTGGGGCGGAACGTGTTCGGGCGTCCCACGGAGCGAGAGAGGGTCTGTGAACAGCCCGATCGCCATGGCGCGTTACGCGAAGTTCGTAGAGCATTGTTTGTTCGACTTCCATGATGAAGCTTGAAGGCCCCCTCAAATAAACAATACATGGTTCACGGAATAAAAACGAGCGCTTCTGGACACAGAGCTCGCGGGCGAATGTGAACCGTGAACAGAATTCCGAGAATGGCCGACTCAAGCCTCACGGTTGTGTACGCACTCGTCGTGCTCTACGCGCTCTGCTACCAGCTGCAGAGCCCGCTCGAGCCTTTCCTTGTCGAAAAGTTTGTCAAGGGTGAGGACGCGGCGTCCTCTTATGCCCGGCTGGTTTCCTTCTTCTCGTTCATGCAAATCGTCGGTTCCTTCGTCGTCGGATACCTTCTCGACGTTATTGGCTTGCGTGCCATGTTTGCGCTCAACTTCCTCTCGTGTGCGGCATCGTACGCGCTCCTCGCACGCGCCACGAGCATCGAGATGCTCTTCCTTTCAAAGGTCCCCGCTCTCTTCCAGGCGGGATTCCTGTGTGCACAGACGGCCTCGGCGAAGCTCACACCTGACGGGCAAGAGCGCGCGACCAGCCTCGGCCGGCTGACGACTGCCTACACCGTCGGAGGCGTGATCGGACCCGCGCTGGGTGGCCATCTGGGGACACAAGTGGCCGCGCGCGTGGCGGTTGTCGGGTCGTTTGCAGCGATCTTGCTTGTGATGATGCTGCCCACGACGGTAGAGGAGGTGCCGCAGGACGCCAAGAGGGGCGCGGACAAGCTCCCGGCGGCGGTCGCCTCCTCCGCCGCGACCACCAATTGGCCTCGGCTGATGCGCACCATCCTTCCGCTTGTGTGGCCGTTGCTCGCGACAAAGATGGCAAGTGGATTGATCAACTCGTCAGCTGGCGCTGTGCGACCGTTGCTGCTCAAGGAGCGCTTCGCATTCGATCAGTCGCGGCTGGGTGCGTTCATGTCAGCCATGTTCCTGGGCAACGCCGTCGTCGGCCTCGGCCTCGGCAAGATCACCGCGTTGCTCGGCGGCGAGCGCTCGGCGATCGTGACGTGCCTGGGCATGATGGCCCTGGGCTACGCGGTGATGGCGATGGTATTCGAGGAGGCCTTCGCGAACATCGCACAGTCGACGCCGCATGGCGGCGTGTGGTTATTCATGGCGCTCACGCTACTGCTCAGCCTCTTCCAGTTCCCTCTAGCCACCACGCTCACCGCTCTCTCCACCTCGCGCGTACGCAACTGAGTGCCTCTGAGTGCCTCTGCGTGCCTCTGCGTACCTCTGAGTGCCACGGATGGCCTCCCTGAGTGTCTTCCGGATGGCATCCATCATCAGGTACCGCCCAATCTCAAAGGAACCCTCGTCGGCGCCGAGCATGCCGCCTTCGCGCTCGCTGGGCTCGTAGGGCCGTCCGCTGGTGTGGCGATGCTGCAGCTTGGGGGCCTCGCCGCAGTTGCGAGCGCTGCGAGCCTCGCCTTCGTCCTCCTGTGGGCGCTCTGGCGCATGGACAGGGAGAGGGACACCGCTGCCTCCACCTCCTCTGAGGACTCGGCTGACGCTGACTCGGTGAGCTCCCTCGCGGTGCCACTGCTCGCTAAGGCAAAGAATGAATGACTAACCGGGGTCTTCATCAGACCCCGCGAAGACTGATTTAATTATGATGGGTCTTCATCAGACCCCGCGAAGACTGATTTAATTATGATGGGTCGAAGTCATCATGTACCTGCATGAGTTACACTGTACCTGTGTGGCCCAGAGGCCCTCCCCTCTCTGGCCAATGCCTCTGGCCCCCAGCAGTGGCCATCATAAGGCCATCATCCTCGAAGTACGGGATACGGGTAGTCATCGTTCAGGCCGCGGTGCGTGTTGAGGTCCGTTGAAGGCGCCTCCCCGGCAGCCTCTGCGGGACCCGTGCGAGCGACGGCGGGCAGCGTGTCATCCGTCAACACTGCGCGCAGAGGTGACCTGTTTGAGCTGTGATGTGAGGCGACCTGGCGAAGGTTTCGGCCCCGCGAATTCCGATGCTCCCTACTATGTTTTTCGGAAAAGTCTGGTGCAAGTCCGTTCACAGTGTATCGGTGTGAATTCACATGAATTCACATGATTTGGCTTTCGCGTCGCATGAGCGAGTTTCACGCTCAAAATGCCGACGACCTTTTTTCGTGAGGTCCTTGCTGGTGGCGGCTCGACGGCGATCGTCTCAGCATTTTTGAACCCGGTGGACGTCATTAAGACGCGACGCCAGCTCTTTGCTTATCGTGAGCTCTCGGCGCTCGAGGTCGCCCGCAAGCTCTCACAAGAGGGTCGAGGCGGCATCGTGGCGCTGTGGGCACCAGGCCTCTCGGCGACGATCGCACGCGAGCTCGTGTACTCGGGCTGCACCAAGGGCGTGTACCCGATCGCTCGGGGTTTCATTGCGGGCGATCGCGAGCCGACGCTCATGCAGCGCGTCGCAGCCGCGTCGGCGACGGGCTTCACTGGCTCAATTGGAGCGAACGCTTTCGACGTGGTCAAGATCCGGCAGTTTGACGCGCCGGCGCGCTACGAGGGCGGGCTGCTGTCGGCGATGCGCGCCATCGCTCGCGAGGAGGGCCTCGTCACGGGCTTACTGCTGCGCGGCTGCAGCGCCTCCGCGCCGCGAGGCGCTGCCATAGCCGTAGGGGAGGTGACCACTTACGATCATACAAAGTCGATTCTGCGGCAGCACTACGAGGACGGGTGCGCGCTCGCGGGCAGGCGGCGCGCCGCCGTTTCATGCTCTCTCGCACGCTCTCTCCCCCACCCCCTTTCTCTCACGCCTCCTGCTGCTATGCTCGCGTCTCGCTCACGGACAGCTTCGCCTTACACGTGGTCGTCTCGCTGATCACGGGCGTCGTGGCGACGACCGTCGCCGCGCCATTTGACCTGATCAAATCCCGCACGATGGCCTCCTCGGATCCGGCCGACGGCTTCGCATCCGTGCTCCTTCGCCTGCTGCGGCACGAGGGCCCCATGGCGCTCTTCAACGGCTGGCTCCCCACCTACTTTCGGCTTGGCCCGCATGCAATCTTGACCTTCCCGCTCTTCGAGGCGATGCGCCGATGGCTTGGGCTCGAGTACCTGTAGCCGGTCCACACGCATGCGGTACGGCCGTTCTCGCTCAGACAGTGGCTTTGACCTTTGTTGGATCTCTATCGGGCCCAATGCAATCGTTCACGTCTCAGACTCCCGACGGTTGCAAGCTTCGCCACACCGTTCGCGCCGTGATTTGTTTAGCGCTTTATAGGCTTTAGCCGCCGGTTACGTCTCGTCATTACGTCAGACAAGTTTGGTCGTTAATTCACGGTCGACGCGTCCGAAATCGCGAAATCCAAATCGAATGGGAATGTTTGGGAACGAATCGAATAACTGTTAACTCGATAAATACATAAATGGATCGCGGGATCGGATTATCGCAATGCGGCGTGGACGCATCTCCATCTGCGATCTCATAAACTGGGGTTGGGGCATGGGTTGGGGTGGTCCGCTCGTCGCTGCACGCTGGGCGGTCCGGGGCAACTCTTCTCTCTTGCGGCGTGGACTAATCATCCCGGAGTTCCCGACGAGCGACGTCGGAAAAAATGGCGGAATCCGGTCAAAACGCGCAAATCTCTCGTCATTCGCAGATGAGATCTTGGCCGATGTACTAAGTATTCAAACATGTACCAACTACCATTTTGTAACGAGAGCGTTCTGTTCTGATTTGTTGGGCGCGACGCACGAAGCGTGCGGCGCGCACAGCTTCATGTCGTGGGCATGACCGACGACGTGGGCACGCGGAGCCGTCTCGTCTGTCGTCTACCGTCTTCGAATCCACCTCTCGCCTCCGACCCTCGCCCCATCGAAGAACCTCGGACACGTCACACGTCGGCAGAGCGGTGTGGCGAGGCCTCTCAAGGCTTCCACTGCACGCGGTACGTGGCGAGCTCGGCGTGCTTGGACACGAGCGGCTCAGACGCGATGGTGAGCGGCTTTAGGTCGGGCAGAGCCTTGGTGCGCAGCTGCTTCCGACCCAGAGGGCACTCAGCAAGATTCGAGATGCATTTGAGCGCATTCGTGGTCAGTGTCGAGCTCGCGTTTGTCATGAGCTGTTTGGCCTCGGCGTCGTGTGAAGCATGCACGATGTCGCTGAGGGGTGCGATCGCGCCGAGCTTCACGGCCTCCTCCTTGGACTCGGTATGCGCCGTGATGCTCATCAGCGCACCGGCTGCCTCCGTGGCTACCCGATGCAACGCTTCCGGGTCGGTGTCAATGCCGTAGGTGGCCGCGGGTGTGAGCATGCTCACGAGGACGCGAAGCACGCCCTGAGAGACAGCGAGCATCTTCTGCTCGGGCCCGAGGGTCAGCGTGCGCAGCAGCGCGAACCCGTGCTCGCACACCGCCGGGATAGGCTGCTCAAGCTGGTACTTGCCATCGACAAGTCCGCAGACCGTCTCGATCGCGCCGCCCTTGATCGCCTGCTCGAGCCCGGCGGCCTCTGTGTCGGTGACCATCGTGAGGGCAGCCAGCACGGCGGCAAGCTGGTCGGCGAGTTTCTCCTCTGAGCAGCGGCGCACGAAGACCGCCACGCAGCCCCCCGCGATCAGCGCCCGCGCGCCATCACGGAAGCGTGAGAGCTGCAGGCACACGGCCAAAGCGTTCGCACGCACCACCGGCTCAGGGTCGCACACGAGACGCAGCAGTGCGCCCACCGTGGCCGATCCTTGGGCGAGGATGGCCCCGCGACCGTTGAGGTCCTTGGCGAGCGGCAGCAGCGCGGCGGTGGCGAAGGTTCGCGACTCGATGCAGTGCTGCAGCTCGGCACTCTTCGTGAGCGCCGCAACGATGCCCACTGGCACGAGAGAGCTGACCTCCCGTGCGCCCCGCAGCATCTCCAAAATGTGGGCCAGTGCCTTCCGGCGCAGCTCATCGTCGCTGCTCGTAGCCTGATTTACAAGCTTGGGGTACTGGAATGTGCCGTATGCTAGGCCTAGCTCGTCGGGCGGAAAGGGCTCCTTTCGGACTTGCTGCGAGGTAAAAAGCTGGCTATTGGCCAAGAAGCCCTTGGACTCGGGTGGCGTGTAAGGCAGGCCCTGCCGCTTTCTGATTACCGAGTGCATGGCTGGTGAGGCGGCGAGCCGGCCGGGACGTGCCTGGAGCCGGTAGGATCCTTCGTGAGTTGCTCCAACGCCCGAGTCTTTTCCGTTCAGTCGTTTCCGTTGCGTGAATTCCACGCGGAGTGGCCCGACCAAACTCAGCCACGTCTCAAATATTAAGGCAGGTTTAGGGCGAGTTTGCCTGAGAGCAACCGTGTGCCACAAGTTTTGATCGTTACGTTGCGATGGATCTTTGCGTGATCGAGACTCTCGCGCAGTCTCCGACGTTCCGATGCCGACGCTCTCGGGATGCAACTTGGAGCTCGTGAAGCGTCCACCGGATGGCGCGAGCTTCTTCTGGTCGGTCGGCACCTGCACCGGCAAGTTTGAGCGGCGCTCATTCGATTTGCTGGGCCATGGCGCCCAGAACGACACGCCGATGGGGAAGGAGTGGCATCCGAAGACCGGCGCGCTGCTCTCTAGAATGCGTGCCGATCGCTACGCCGTCTGTGATTGGCTCCTGGACCCTGCAAACGCGTTCACGCTTCGCCACGAGAGGAATTTGCATACTGGGGGCTCGATCTCCGCCGACAAGGTGAGCCTGTTCCGAGCTGACACGGAGTCGGCCGGCCGCGCGCACATCAAGGCGTGGGCCGCGCTCAACGGCGTGGATGTCGTGGCGCTCACGATGCAGGGGAGCTCGCTTGACCGGTTCGAGGAAGACGTGACCATCTACCGCGCCACCGGCGCGGAGGTGCTGGTATCCGGTAAGTTCGCGAAGGACGTGCAGCCGCGGCTTGACGCGCTGCGTGCCGGCATGCCGACGGCGCCGTTCGTGCTCGTGCGCTTCGAGGCCGACCACTTTGACGCGATTCTCGACCTGGTGGCGCACCCGAGTTCCCAAGGGGTTCCCGCCTCGCCGTCCATGCGCCATCTGCGGCCGATGCTCGTCTGTCCGACTGCGACGCGTGGAACCTGCGCGGGGCCGGTGACTGTCTCTCGCTTCCATACCTCACCTCCGCCGACGCCCAGCCCTGACTTCATGGCGAGCGTGATGAACAGCCAGAGGAAGCTTCGGACTCTCCAGCAGTCGCACTCAAAGGAAGCGCGGCTGCTCTCGCCGGTGGCCACGTGCAGGCCTCTTGTCGGGCGCGATGCGTCAGGGCGGCTCTGCGTGTTCCCACAGTCTGCCGTGGTGCCTCCTGGCGCGTTCGCTGAGACGCACCTGCACGGCGGCCGCGGCGGCTACCGCGGCGGCGGAATAGAAGACATGTCGAGCCAGCCCGGGCCGGGCGGCTGGGAGCGCTCCACCTCGTTTGGCGACGGTTTCTCGTCCTCGCAGCGCGGGCTGCCGCCAAGGACGCTGCGCATGGGGCCGGGGCCAGAACAGTCGATGCCACATACGAACCACTCCCTCTCCTCGTCGGGGTACTCGCTCAGTCAGCGAACGTGGCCGACGGTGGTATGATGCTGCTGCTGCTGATGCTGCCGCACGAACACACGACTTATGCGCTACGACTTCTTAGGGCTTGCGAGTGGTCCTTTGCCGTTGAGCGAGCGGCGGAAAACATTGTATTGCAGATAATGGGGCGCGGACTGACGGAGAGAGCGCGCGGCCACGGGTCAGCGGACAGCGCCTTGCGTGTTGCCTGAAGAGAGACTGCTGGAGAGATGGTGATGGAGACTTGGAGAGAGACGCGCTTGCACATGTTGCGAACGCGTGAGGGAGGTGGAGATGTAGTCCTGTAGATACACTTGTGTCAACAGAGGTCAGCGCATCAGCGTCTCAGAAGAAGGGTCTCAGGCTGGTCATACTGTGGGTGTAAGAGGAAGATCGGTTAGTATGCACGTCTCGCGTGGTGTGTCGGTTTCGTCTCAACGTGGGACAAAACCACTGCGAAAAAACCACATCACCTTGGTCCTTGCAATTTTCCGCGCACACGCTTGGGGTGACCGTGGACGGTGCCCTGGCCGCAGCTCAAACAAAAGGAATCGGGAGAGAGTTACCTCTACCTCATAAAGGCAAATTCCTGTGGGCCGACGATGGCCTACGAAGCAGAAGCAGTGGATTTGGCGCCAGGACGAGGAGAGCCGGATGAGGTGGCGGTGGACCCTGCTGCTGCCCAGCGGCCAAACATGATGATAATGTCGCTTTCGATTGGCGAGGCATCGGCACCCGATAGCACGCCGGTTCCAGAGTCGCTCGTCCACGAGACCGTTGCGCAGCTCGAACACGAGGAGGCGGCGAGAATGCATGCTGCGAAGGAAGCTGCCGCTGCCATCGTAGCGGCTCCAACGGGAACTGAAGAGCAGGCTAGAGCTCATGCGAAGCATGCAGATCAGCCATCGGTGCAAGGCAGCAGCGTGGGGGAGATGGGAAGATCAGCTGACGTCCACGTCCGACCTGCCAACGGCCCCTTTGGCCGCTGCATGAGGTGTCGCGGAGTTGCTCTCGAGCACGGACAGAGCCCTAAGGTAAGCCCTAAGGAGGCAGTGGCCACATCGTGGGTGGATCAGAGCAAGACCGCCATAGAGGCGGCCATGCTGCGCATTCAGCTGCGACCCATCTTTGATAAGTTCGATGCCAACTCCTCTGGCACCGTGTCGACGACGGAGCTCGCAGAGATGTGCAAGGCCATTGGTATGAATCTTACCCCTGAAGAGCTCCAGGCGATCGTGAACGATGCCGACCCCGACAACTCGGGTGAGATTGACTTCAACGAATTCGTCGCGACCCTTGTGCGGCAGCAGAAAGAGGCAGCTGCGAATGGTGGCAAGCCCAAGGTGAACCTGAGCAGTGTCGTCTCGACTGCTGGCATGGTGTTTGGATGGATCACAAATCCAAGGGCGGTGTTGGCAGCCGTCTTGGATGACATCCACGTCCCATCGGCATGGGTCGGCGCGTCGAGCAAGCCAGCTGCAGCGTCAGCTCCTACGGTGGCCCCGGCAGCACCCGAGGGCGAGGCCCCGGCAGCGTCCGAGGCCACGGCGCCCGAGCCGGGCGTATTCTCGAAATTCTACGAGGGCCGAAGGGGCAAAATCGTAGCCTCGTATCACGGTCTGGCGCCGCCGCCTGACAAGCGGAGGGACCGCAAGCAGACGGCGCACACGGAGCGTCTCCTTTCGCCGGAGGACAAGCAGGCACGCGAGCGTGGCTGGAATCCTCAGCGATATTACAACGTCCCACCCGTTCTCAAGGGGGTCAACATCGTCAAAGAAGAGCCGTGGACGATCGACGCAGATCGCTACCTCAATCTCGAATTGCAAAGTGACTACGTCGAGCGGCGAAAGCCGTACCGCAAGTCCAACCACGAGGTCTACATGGACGCTTGCAAGCTGCGCGAGGACCACGCCCCCCCCGGCCAAGCCAGAGTGGGACTCGCAGACTTGGGCCCCAGTGCCGGCGTCGCTTCGCGGGATCCGCGTGCATGGGACGGCGGCAGGGCGGGAACCATGGGCGCGCGATGCAGAGCGCGAATGGCTGCACGTCGTCGACAACCCGTACCTCGAACGCGAGAAACTCGCAGCGCTGATGGGGAAGCGGGCCCTCCAGTACGTTCCTGTGGACGAGGCTGTATACGAGGCCAACATGCTCGCGCTCCAGTGGGCCCATCAGCTGGCGCACTCTGCGTGAGTGATAGGCTCGGTATCCATACTAGGTCCGACCGTGATCTGTGACCGTAACATGAATCCGTGTTGGACGAGACCAGTTTTAGGAGCTACAGCTAGGTCTCAGCCCCTTTGCCGCTTTCGCCCTTTCCCGTTTCCGCATGGGGTTTCCGCCGGCGGGGGCGGGGGGCCTCCTTAACTCCTTTACCTTACCTTTTCGCATATTTAACTTTCCGCCTACGGGTGTTCGGGTCGTGTCTTGCAAGTCGTGTCCAAACTTGGTCCAAACTCGTCCAGTCTGTCGTGTGTCCGGCCAATTGTTGCTTGTATTCTCAGCTAATTCTCGAGAGGCGGTGCCCGTGGTTCGCGCTCTCTTGATACGTGACTCGACGTAACGACTAACGACCGCTCACGAACTCACAGTCTCACACTGCGTGTTTGAGATTGTATGTAGTATGAGATTGGAAATTGGAGCGGTGCGGTGCCGGTGGACTCGCTCTCTGCGCACTTTTTCAGAGAAGCTCCATGAATAGAACAACCACGAATTACGTCACTTCACTTGGTCAATTTGTTGAGCGCTGGCGCCTTGATGAGCAAATTGATCTTTCGACGGTGCCGGTTTTCTTCGGAGCGCTCGGGCCCGGCCGATTGAAAAACAAATGGAGGTTGAGGACGCCTCGGTGACGCAGCTAGAGGCTGCCATCGCGGAGTCGTTGGAGGACGTCGTTCGTCGTGCTGAGCAGTTACAGCAGCATCTCGTCGACTTGCCCGGTCCTTCGCGCCTCATCAAGCCCGGAGACGTTGGCAGCCCAGAGCGCCTGCGAGCGCTCGCTCTGGGGACCCCGTACGAGCCGATGCGCGTCGCGAGTGCCGGAAGCACCTGCTATGGCGCTATATCTGGCGAGCTTGTCTATGATGAGCTCGCGGCGGAGCCTTACGGCGACGATGATGGTGTGCGGTCTGAGGCCACGTGGATTGGACCAGAGTTGGCACATCGCGCAATCGCCAACTATCGAGGCGCACTACGGTATCCATCGGAGCAGCAGCTAAGGAAGCGCGCCGGCGACGAGGCGCTCGATGACGGCGGGCGCGGCGACAAGCGCTTCGCCCTCCTCGTATCCCAGGCAGATGCAGCGACCGCACGGGCGAACGCTGCATGCGACGTGCTCGAGCTCCTCATGCTGCGCACGCACGCCGTCGAGGGTGGCGGACGCGGCGGAAGGGCCTTCGGCGGCGGTGCCTACGACGGCGGCGCCTACCGCGGCGGTGCTTTTGGTCGTGGCGCTGGCCGCCCGAGCGGCGGCGAGCGCAGTGCAGCGTGGATTTCGCAGTGCGAGGCCTCGCTCCTGACCTGGGTGGACACGCAGAAGAAGCTGTGCGCCGAGAGCGACTTGCGCGCGCTGCAGCTCGATGCGCAGCTGCGGGGCGAGCGCACCGATGCTGCCGCCGCGCTCGAGCGTGAGCGTGGCCGTGCTGAGCGCGCAGAGGGCCGTTCTCGCCAGTTGGTCCACGAACTGCGTTGCGTTCACAAGGGGATCGTCGACAGAGTCGAGGGCGCCACGGGCGGCTTCGCGCCGCCGCCACCGCCCGAATCGCCACCGCTCCCGAGCCAGAGCGCCCGCGCCCGGGCCGACCGGTGGGAACGTGAGCGCGAGGCGGCTGATGGAGCGGCCAAATCGGAACAGCATGTTGCCTTAGTGCGCAGGCAGACACTCGCCCATCAGCTGGCGCTGCCTCGGATGAGCGCCCAATTGTTTGCGGAAGCGTCGGCGCGGAGCAGGAACAGAGGATGACGTAATGACGTATTAAAGAGAGGTGGACCCGGATGTCGGATGGTGCCAAGTTGGTAGTGTTAACAAGTCACAAATTGACAAGTCACCTCAAACGCCGTCAAGCCTCAAGCTCAACGTCAACCGCTCTCCTCAAGTGCGTAAGCTGTGAAACACCTATAAGTGCCAAGACGCACACGCGGACGAGCTGACACGCCCAATAGCGCGCGCGCGCAGCGCTTGCGGGCGGCGCGGGAGTGCCTGCTGCCTGCGTGAGTGTGACGTACCCTAACGTACCCGTCGACCGACGACCGTGAACTCCCTTCAGAACTCCCGTGGTTGCGTGTATGCGTGAAGCCTCTCTTGGAGCGGTCGGTCTAACTCTCCTGCACTGCTCCTGCACTGCTCCTGCCGCGACCAAACCCTTCTCCACACTCGTCCGCTCTGCTTTTCTCTGTGCGACATTACAGTACAGGAACGTTCACAGCTTCAAACAAAAAAACTGCCCATCGATGTGTTTTTGTTTCGCATCGAAAACAGCCCAAAACGCACTGGGGGTCGGCGCTTTCGACCCTCTCGCTGGAGGCGATAGCTGTGGAGGGTGGATCAGCGACTATGGCAGAGCAGGGTGCCGATGCGGGAGGCGACTGGTGGAGTCAGCTCGTAAGGAACATCGGATTGGGAGGTGGCGACGATGGGGCTAACACACCCGCAGCCTCGGCAAGGGTGCCCGCAGCCGAGGCCACAGCGTCACAGTCGGCGGCTGCATCCGCGCTCGCTGTCGACCCCGGTGATGCAAGACCATCAGCTGGGGGGTTTGACGTGGAGTATGACGGTGACGAGGGGGACGACACGTGCGGCCCGTTGCCCATGAGCTCTGCAGTCCGCCCTCCGAGCAAGCCGATGCTCAACGTGGCGGGCATGCATGGGTCAGGCTCACAGGAAGGGGGGCCCTTATCGTCGCGCTCACTATTCTCGAGCCTCGCGAGCCTCTTCACGCCGCGCACCGCGCGCCACGAGATCGGGCGCGCGCCGCTCGCACGCGTCATCCAGGCACTCAAAGAGGACCGCCCTGACGAAGAGATCGCTGACGCGGGCCGTCGGCTGCTCGAGCTGTGCCCGAAGTACGACAAGGTGGCGCGTGCCACGTCCCACGGCGCGCTCGATGCGATCGCGTTTGCCCTGCGAGTACATGGCGCGAAGCCGCACGTTGTGGTGTGGCTGCTGCCTCCGCTGATCAACCTCTCGTCAGGTGACGACGACGCGGGGTTCCATCGCGCGGCGGTGCTCGTGAACCACGGCGTGCTCGAGATACTGGACGCGGTGCTGCGCGCGAATGTGAAGCATGCCACGGATGTGTCAAAAGGGGTCGCCACCGAGCCGCAGGATGTCGAGATGCGAGCTCAGGTGGTCGAGCGATGCGTGTGGGCCTTGCAGCACCTGTGCCGCCGAGAATTCAACCTCGGTGAGGCCACGATAGACGCGGTGCCCTCCGAGCGGCGGCTCTCGGCGTGCAGGGAGTGGCGGCGCCGAATCGCCACCGCGGGTACCGTTCAAGTCGTGTGCGACGTGATGACGGCTTGGCCTGTGCGTCCGAAGGTACAGCTTCACGGGTGTAACCTCCTCGGCACGTACGTCTCTGGCCGTTACGTGACGCATGCGATGACGCCGGCGAGTGAGGCGTACCACCCGCCGCCGGATATGTGCCGGTGCGTCGACTTGGTCGTGGCTGCGCTCCACTACGCCGTGAATAACTTTGGGGCCGATTCCCCGGTCCTGGGCGCGGCTATCCACGCGTGTGCCGACACGACGCTCACGCCTGGGCTGGCCGCACACGCCGTGGCGGGCAAGTCGATTGTGGAGGACCTGGCGACGACGATGGAGCTCAACCCGACGTCGGCGCTGCTGCAGGAGGGGTGCTGCTGGGCCATGCACAACCTATGCCAGTGCGCGAATCGCGAGCTGCGCGAGATTGTGGCCTCGTCGGCGCTGCCGAAACTGGCTGTGCGCGCACTCAAGGGGCAGGGGTGCACAGGCAACCTGGCGGCGATGCGCGAGAAGGCGTGCCGTGCGATGGACGTGCTTGTCAAGCCGATGCCACTGCCCGGTTACGCCGCGGACGATCGCGACGAGACCCTGACGCAGAACATCAAAGACTTTTTGAGCCGTGAGGATGTGTTCCGGGCGACGGTCGTGGCGCTCAAGGCGCACAAGAAGCTCGTCTCCATGGTGGTGCACACATGTGACTTGCTCGCGTCGCTCTGCTATGGCAACGACCCGTACGACGAGCTCAAGAAGAAGGCGTACGCCCATGGCGTCATCCCGGCGATTGTCAACGTGCTGCGCAAGAACCTTAAGGTGCCCGAGGTTCAGGACGCTGGCCGGCGCGCCCTGATCGTCATCTGCTACACCCAGGAGCTGCAGTGGGCGGCGCTGCAAGCGGGCGCTGATCCGGACTGGTCCCCCCGCGGCCCGAGGCAGACCGAGGGTCAGGATAGCCGTCGAGCGGGTCAGCCCGTGGTGCAGGTCCTATGAGTCGTCACAGGGGTGCCACAGGCGTGCCACTGGCGGCGGCGGCGGCGGCGGCGGCGGCGGCGGTGCGGCGGCGGCGGCGGTGCGGCAGGCAGGCAGGCAGGCTTCGGTGGCGGTGCCAGTGGGTAGCGCTGCCAGTGGTCTCCATAGGACAGCGGCCGAGCTAAAGGCATGCGAGAGGCATGTGGGAGCCGGGATGATGACACGGCACATGGGCGTGAAGAGATGTCGGCCGGAGGATCCTCCGGCCGTAGCTGGCAGCCGGCTTAGCCCATGGAGGGCGTGCTGTGGAGCCTGCACAGGGCAGTTGAGATATGGCGTCCCACGCCATGGGATTTGCCATTTGAGCGTGTGGGGCATGCTCTGCCAGGCATTGCTGCATGTGGCACACATGATATCAAAGATGAACTCATCCAATCGTTCGTGAGACGTGACTGTCGTGTGACGTGTGCGGCACGTTGGGGGACACGGAACTATGCGGGGATTCCGCGCGATACAAATTTACATGGCAATGCCTGACGACAATCATGATTCAGCAATTCAGTAAACGTGAGGTCCGGCTTCCTTGAGGACGGGGGGGTGGAAACAAGTTTCGAGATTGTTCGCCTCATCAGCCAGAGCTCGTCGTCATTGAGACATCACGCAAGTTTGGGAGAAAGCAACAATGGAGCACGCGCGCCTCGCCCAGTGGTTCAACGAGCACGACCTCTTCGAGCTGCTGCCCGCTCATGGCAAGGTCGTCACCCTCGACGCCGACCTGCCGATGAAGCACGCCGTCGATGCGCTCGCATCGCACAGCGCGATGTGTCTGCCCGTTTGGGACAGCTACCAGCAGCGCTTCGTGGACGTGTTCACGTGCACCGACCTCGTCGACATCGTGCTGTACACGCACCGCGCGCTGGCCGGCAGCGCGGCCGCCGCGGCCGGCGGCGGCGCCGAGCAGCCGCACGGCGCTCCCCGGGGTGAGGCGCAGCAGGCGATCGAGCGCTGCCAGCTGCGCGATCTGCATGGGCTTAAGCGCAGTAAGCCCACGGGCTTCGTCATGGCGTCCGTCGACGACAGCCTTTACCATGGCTGCGCGATGCTCAGGCAGTATCGGCTCGATTGCCTGCCCCTGGGCGACTCCTCATCGTCCACCTCTCTGCTGCACCTGCTGTTGCCCGAGCAGCTGCTCGCGTTCATCGTTGCGTCGCCCGAGCTACAGCAGGCTGCGCCGCTGCTCTTTGCCGCCAGCTTACAGGAGGTCGTGCTGCCGCACTGCGCGCCGCCACGCACCGCCGGGCGTGCCCTACGCTTGTCAGATGCCCTCGCGATGCTCTCCGAGCGACAGCTTGTGCAAGCCCTGCCGATCGTTGACGAAACTGGCGCCCTCATCGATGTGCTCTCGAGCCGCGACGTGCGCCACCTCGCGTCGCACTCGCACACGGACGACCTCACCACGCCCATCGAGCTCAGCCTACGCAGCTTGCCGCCCAGCCCGGTACGGCTGCACACGTGCCGCCCGACCGACACAGTCGGCTCGGCCATCAGTCGGCTAGCAAACGCCGACGTGGGCCAGCTCGTGTGCGTCGATAGCTCGGGCGCCGTGTGCGGCGTGATCTCGAGCAGCGACCTGCTCAGCTCCCTCCTCGAGCCCCATCTGCCCACGCGGGTCGAGGGCTGACCAGCCGTCGCGCCATGGCATTGCCGGCGGCGTGCGTCTGCACACTACCCCGAGAGTCACCCGAGAGGCGCGCGCACGCGAGAGAGCGCCGTAGAGAGTACCAAGGCGCTGGGGGCAGACGCCCAGCATGGAGGGGGCTGCCGCGCGCGAAAGGGATCGATCATCTGTTGGCTGGGAGAGCGGCAGCCGGGCATGGCCGCGGATGCGTGCCTGGAGCGAGCGAGAGGAGAAGCATCAGGGCGGGCACGCTAAAATGCATGCACGCGGGGGGCGCCCGCGTTCGCCCGTGGTCACACTGCACAGTGGGTGCCATGACCACATGGCTTGAGCGCACACGAGGCGACGGGGGTACATGGCCGTTTGTCGTTCCCCAAAAAGTGTAAAGTCTCTGAAAAGTCTTACCAAAAGTCTAAATACCGTATCCGATAGTGCATAGTCGACACGCCATCAACACGGTATCCGACGTCCGGAATGATGCGAGTGATTATTCATGACATGAGGGCGGCAGGGCGGCGACGGAAGCCTCTGTGGTGTACAGCTAAACAGCCCGGAGCCTTAGTTTCCGGCGCGGCCAGCGTCGCCTCCCCTCCGTCGAGCGTATACTGTACGTAAATTGTGCGCCGCCAGAGTCCGAACGAAACACTGTTGTTACCCGCGCGCGCCGGAAATAACGGATAAAACTAAGTTAAAACGGGGGCGGGGGAGCGGCCGACGACGTGGTCGGCACAAGGCGCCCCGCCGACGGCGCGAGGGCGGGACCGGGATCTCGTACTCTCGTCAACCGACGTTCGATTATAAATCATTACCAGTAAACGACCGAAGAAACGCATAAGCCATAAGGCACTCCATCGGGCATCGGCATAACGGGAAGTCGACTCAACTAATCGATATCGATCGTCCAAAAGTATCGAAGCGACGTCTCGATGACGTTGGCGGTTGCGGGCGGGCGCCGGGTGGAGGGGTGGTCTGGGCGCTTGTCGTGTTGATGTTGTGAATCCGGTCGCGACGATGCGCGAAATCGGTAAGAAGTTTGGCGTGTGCCGTGTGGCGCGGGTTCCCGCGCGGGCTGTCGACCATGCTGTCGACAGTCAAGTGTCCAGTCGAGTGTCGTGCCGCATTGGAGGCAGTGTCGCGCGTGGTCAAGTGTGTCGGGCCCCGACACACTTCGGTGCGTCCTGTTCGGACCGCCAGTCGGGCGTCACCGAGAAGTTATCGAGCTCATCCGCGATCTGGTGCTGTTAAATAATGTAACTACTACAGTCTGCGGCGCAATTTGCATACATGTTGACTCAGAGTTCCCCAGGAGAACGACCTGCGCCTGGGGGGCTCTAGCCGGGGCTAATCACGGGCTACATGAAGCCAGTGCTGAAATCCCGCGTTGCCGTGCTGGCGGGGTCCGTGGTGGGAGGAGCGGGTGGTGGACTCTTGCTATTACTCGTCGATCCTAACGCTCCCGCCGCCTTGTTTTTCCAGTGCGCGGCGTGGTAGGTGATGGCCTCGATCCACCGGTTGCACTCCGCGTTGTCCTCGGCCTTGAGGATGAGGCTCGCGGGCGGGCAGTGCACGGAGAAGCAGTACGGGCCATACTCCTCTATCGGAAGCCGATCGACTTTCTTCATGTCGCACAGCGGCAGCATGATGTTGGCCGAGCGCGACTTGTTCTTGGCATAGTTGAGCGTGCCGTACCGCTGCGAGATCGAGAAGTAGCGCGTGCCCCATTCGGAGCCGAACATCCTCTTCTTGGCGTGCTTCTTTTGGAGCCAGCCCTCCAGCAGCGGAAACGGCTCGGCGGACGACACCACACTGTCCCTGCTGCTGGCAGCCGTGTCGCTGCCGCTCTTGGCGCCCTCCGTGGGCGGCATTGCGAGCAATGAAATTGGATGAGGTGCAGGCAGCGCAGGCAGCCCGATTGCAGGAGGTGCTGGCAACCCCGTAGGCGCGGTGGGCTTCGCCGCCTTTGACCGCTCGGGAGGAGACCTCACGGCAATAGCGGCCTTGTGCTTGGGTTCGTAAGAAGGCTTTTCATCTTCAGGCTCCGGCGATTCCGACCGCGCCGACGCTGGCGGTCGCATGGGTGAGATGATCATAGAGTTCACCGCACCCGCTTCGATCACCCTCAATTCAGGCACCATGTCGTCGTCACTGTCGTCGCCGCTGCTTTCCGCTGCCTTTGCCTTCGTCTCTGGTATCTCTGCCCTCTGCAGGCTTCCAGGATCATCATCCCACGCGCGAGCGGACGACGGCCGGCTCGATCCGCGCATAGTTGCGAGTTCGTGTCGCGATATGTTCCAACAAGAGTTCCGGAAATACCGGGAAAAAGACGCCGGGGGGAGCCGGGACTTACACGAGACACACACCGGTATAGTAAAAAGACGCCGGGAGGAGCCGGGACACACGGGACACCGGTGGGAGCCGGACACACGAGACGGAATTACCGGTACAGTCAGCAAGCTAGCGCGCTATTTCAAAACACCTTCATCTGTTTTACCCAAGGCCGGCAAGGGGGTAGGGGAGGGATAAATATCTGGATTTGCTCACTATCCTCATACCCTGATTTCAAACTTCGTGCGGGGAGACAAAAAGCACAAAATATCTCAAGTAGGAATTCCACACGCCGCGTCTCAGGTCACACTCACAGATCCTCCTTGTCGCCGCCCTGCTTGGCCGCTTTCATCATCGCCGCGATGAATCCTTGCACCTCCGTCTTGCTGAGATAGCCGTTCGTGTCGGCATCGAGTGAGGCCCAGAAATCCACCTCGTCCTCCCCTTCAGCCTTTTGTTGAGCTGCGAACTGCTCAAGGACGGCCTTCATCTCCGCCTTGCTTAGCTGTCCGTCCTTGTTAGCGTCGAGGTTCGTGAACATGCCGTCCGCCATATCGTGTTCACTCATGCCCGGCGACTGATCCTTCGACCCTGCTTTGCTTGCGGGCGTCGAGGTCGACTGCATCATCTTTGCCGCCATCGCCTTGAAGGTCTCCTCTGCTTCCGTGCGGCTCACCTTGCCGTCCTGGTCACGGTCGAGCGTCTTGAACAGGTCATGCTCTGGCTCGCCTTTGGCACGCGCCGCAGCATTGATTTCGTCGAGCATGGCTCGCATTTCGTCGCGCTGCAGCATATCGTCCGAGTTTTTGTCCAGACGGTTGAAGAGCCTGGCTGCCATATGCTCAAGCTTGGGCGTGCTGCCAGGATTAGGCTTCATACTTTTCGGATCGTCGCACTCGCCAGGCTGGCCAGGACCGGGCCACGGCTCAAGCGGCGTGCCCTTTGGCCGAATCGTCTCGGGAAGCTCATTCTGCATGTACTCAAAGAGGATCGAGCGCAGCTTCTCCTCGTCAGCATCCGCCTCAAATGGAACTGAGGCCTTGTTGCATATCATTTTGAGCTGCTCGAGGTCTCTCCCTCGCAACGCGCACACACGTGGGTCAACAGCTGAAGCAAAGCCCACCAGCACCGCCACAACGATAAGTAGCTGCTTCATGTCCGCCTTTCGATTCACCGACGAGCGAATAGCCGCAATCGTGAAGCGAAACCGGGCGATCTCGCGGATCTCGTCGAGGCACGTCAATTCTGAGGATTCGATGTTGTTTCGACGGAAAGTTTTGGGTGAGTTCTAATATGACGATGCGAACGGCTACTGTGGTTGGGTGCATCGAGTTATGACGCTTTTCAACGCCGGATCCATGTCTTTAATGGATAGCCCGGCCCCCCGGGTGCCGGGAGGTGGGGAGGTCCTTTATGACGTCTTATCCTCGTCCGCCGATTCCGGCAAACCGATTCAAAACCAAACTCGGCCCCACTGAAAACCAAACCCACACCTGCGACCAGAAGCGCGGCGCCTTTTCGCTCCCTCGACAGTTCAATGATCGATCAGACGGTTTCAATCTCGGATGCTTCCCGCACCGGAGAGTCTCCGAACCCCGCCTTCCTCCGATTACTCAATAGCAGCCTGGTGCGCGTCAGTAGCCAGCGGCCAGTACCGGTACGTCAGATCCCGGCCCGTCATGTGCAGGCGCGGCCGGTGCCGGCGCGCCAGGCGCCAACGCGTCGGGCTCAGGCGCCGGCGCCTCAGGGACCAGCGTGGTAGGTGGGTCCTCCGGCGTGGCGGGCGCCAGGAGCGACGGAGGCTGTTGGCCTGGAATTGTTGGGAGCGAATCTGGTCGCGCGGGCTCGTTCAGAAGACGCTCGAGCAGCACCTCCTTCATCTCAAGTGCCGCGTTGAAGTGCGACTGCTCGTAGCATGCAATTCGCACGCGCAGCGGCTGGTGTGGGTTCGACTGGAAGTCGACTAGGTATGCATTGCTAAGTCCGGGTAACATGTTGTGCAGCTCGAAGCCCATGCCACCCGTTCCGAGTGTCGGCATCGCGACGCTGCTGTGGCCTGCCTCGCGCATCCGTCTGAAAAGGTTGAGGTGGAGCGTGTCACTCACTTGCCTCTCGAGCTGATCAACGCGGCTGCGCGGCGAGAGTCCGTCGGCGCTCGCAACCGTCGGCATTTGTCCAAACCCTTGGAAGAACATGCCGTTCAAGATGATCTGGTGTACCTCCCGCGGCGGACTGGTCACGCAGAACGCGACCGTGTCTGCCAGCTTGCCGCCGGTCACCAGGTTCGCCGAGAGTGGCGCCAGCGGCAAGGGCAGCTTCGAGGCGGCTTCCTCCGTCTCATCACCCGCGGCGCGCCTCACCGCGCCCTGCGCACCAGTGCCATAATGGTCGAGATTGACGAGGCATGGGCAGGCGACGACGGTGCAGCCGCCAACCTGCTCCGCAACGGAACCCAGGACAATCTCAATCCTGTCTTTCACTTCGCGCCTCATGTTGAGCCCCGTCTCGAAGAGCTTGACCCCAAAGGCCGGCCAAGGCCCCAGCTTCTCGGCACGTACCAGTCCATAATCAAACGCACACCGCCCCAAGTGCTTGGTCGTCATTTCGATCCAAAACTGATGGGTACCGGACTCGCAGCTGCAGCACTCGCGCAGCACTCGCGCGATAGCGTGGCACGTGAAGCTGAGCGCGAGGACGCTCTTTGGCGGGACATACTCGAGGCACATGTGCCACACCATTTCGCAGGGGAGCGACTCTAAGGTGACTCGAGGCTCCTCGTGCAGAGGTGGTGGAAGCGACCCAGCGGGCAGCTGTAGCGCTGGTGGCACTGCTGCCGGCTCGTCGAGATCGATCATGTGCCTCGTCTTAATTGCATCTCCGTCGGTTTTCCGTCGGAGCCCGTGCTCGCGCAAAAACCCGCGTGCCAAAAAACGGTTCCGTTAGTAGGATGTAAGGTAAAAAGACACCGGGGGGAGCCGGGACACACACGGGACACACGGGACACGCGGACGCACAAAGGCACAC